>JAGKTI010010629.1:0-27692 GCA_018397915.1 Birgus latro
TCAGGATAAAATACTATAACTTGGGCAAGAATATTCAGAATTAACATAGGTTGCTTTTGAGTGCTTTGTACATTATGCTGTGTATATACCATTGCTTAGGAAATAGAGAAAGCAGTAAAACAGATGACTATTGGTATTGTGGAGAGAGCATATTCATAGTTAGTGGAAGCTGTTTTAACCCCTTCACTGCAATGGTTCTTTCTTGAGCAAGACTATGGAACAGTTGGAAAAATTAAATAAGACATCCTGCTGAATGCGTTATTATATATTGTTTAACCACCAACACTATGACTGGTCTTTTTTTATCTAAATAAAATGTCTGTTAGTGGCAAAATATCATTACACTGAAGGAGTTAAGATGAAATACGTCAGGTCTGTTGTTGATACAGAGGAACTTTGCTAATGATGGTATTTTTTGTATACAGAACCTGTATTTTCCTCGGCTTAAGTTTTGGATGTAATGCAAAATTCTACCACTCTCATCCTGTAGTCCATTTCAAGGCAAAACTGCTCCCCCCCATGCAGTACCATTTCCCTGTTTCAGTAATATGAGTATTTTGTCAGTTTTACTTCAGTATGTATTAACACTCTGTTCAAGTGTTACAAAAGTTTGAGTTACTGGTACTGATTATGTGGCACCTCAAGGTTTACTTAATCTTAGTCTTATACTTGGGGACATGATCTAGTTTTGCCAGATGGAATGTATAGACAATAGATACCAGTGAACGTGTGAAAAGTATACAAGGAGTGTTATGTTCACTTGAGCTTCATGCCTCTTCCAGCCTTCCCTCTAGCAAAAGCAGCATTAAAGTCACAGAAGAAAAGTCAAGCCAGCCTCATTGTATTGTATCATGAATATATTGATGTTTTGTATGTAATGTGCTTCACTGGTTGCAATATGATATGAGTAGGGTTGCATATGTTTGTCTTTCAACTGTTTATCTTTTTTTCTTGTTGTTTTTGAGATGTAAATAATATCTTCCATGTTACCGATATGGTCTATTTTTTGTAAGTTGTTTATACTGTTACATATAGCTTGACTGGTTTTGCAAGATATTTGTTTATTTTTAAAAGTTGTTGACATCTTGGGTATTTATCTGAGGAAAGATCTCTTATAGTGAAGGGTGTTAGAAAGTTACCAGGAACCCCATCACTACCAGGCATCTCTCCAAGCTGAGTATCATCATGTAAAGATTATGCAAATATAAAAGAATATGGCTTTGTGTTATGGGTACTGTGTTCCTTAGATCGATACAGTAAAAGTCCTCCAATCTGACCACCACTAATCTGAAAATCCCAATACTCTGAATTTGTCAAGGTGAAATTTTTCAAAATTTTCTGGGCTTGAATTTTTCTGGGCATTATCTAAGGATTATTCGGGTTTGTACCTGCTCTTGGCCTTGGACGTACCTGCCTGCAACTATTCATCTATACTTCTATGCATTTCTGGTGAGTAAAACAGTAACCCATATAATTTTAAATGTTTATTTAATGATCATGTACATATTTCTAATGTTTTCAAAGGACCCTCCCAGTAGTTCGAAAAATCCAATAGTCCGAAAGACCCACGGTCCCCTGCTGTTCAGATTACAGGACTTTTACTGTATGTGTTTTCCATAGAGTAATTTTACAGTAAGTTTACAGTAATTTCTCCTTCTTTGTAAGAGTGGTGTTGCTAAGTGCAGGTGTAGGAAAATGATAAAACTTCCCTTGCTTATCTATTTTTATTTTTATTTTTATTTTTTTTAAATATTAGAATATATTTCAACCTTGGGCAGATAATTCCTCAATAATGAGAGATCTCTCAACCCCTGCCAAGCTGCAGACCTGATATGAGACGCAATGAAGGTCAGCACGAGGCAAGATGCAAGCCTCGTATGAAGTATAATTGGTTTTAAAATCATGTCACGGACGGGTAAACTTTCTCACAGATAATCAGCATGGCAGGCGTTACACTGATGTCGGTTGTCTGGCAGTAGTAATAATGATAATACCGTAATGATAAATAAAAGGTGTCACTGTACGTGGTGTAAATGGAAATCGCTGGTATGCATTTTTAACTATTTCACTTTGAGATGTCAGCCATAAGGTGGAAAATTTTGTCACATGATAGCAAGAATATGATGAGAAACATATTGTAATAAAGGTATAGAGAAGTCCCATTTACACCATCATCATAATTTTCATCAGTGTCATAGTCATCCCCTGGGTAATAATATTGAATTGGCACTCACTGATTATGTAAGAGGTTTGGACAATTTTCAGCAATTACTGATGCTTTTGTGCACATCAGTCTTCCAAGGATGAGAAGTACATTTTGTTAGAACTTAAATTGTATTGATGGTGTAAATGGGACTTCTTTATTGTCTTGACTTCATCATCATATATGTAAAGTGTGTTACCTGAGTGATGTGCGCAGGTAGGCTATGATAGTTTGGATACAGGAAGGTTTTGTTAGTAACCAGGTGACTTGGAAGAAAGAAAAAACCTGTGGGCAAAACAAGGAAAATTTTATGTCACATCCCTTGATGGTACCAGTATAGTTTCTGCTCATCTTACACCTTTGTCTTCATTCAGTGGACCCTGCTTATTTCATACACCCAGGGGTGGGATTGGGGGGTGAGCAGAAATTATGGATTACAGGTGTATCTTAAGGTCAGGGGATTTAACCAGGATGAAATAGGTTATATTAGTTTATAGAGGGGCCACCATTTGCATACCTGACCCAGGCAAGCAATCAAAGGTCTCTATATAGGTAAAGGCCTGTCTTGTAGGCTGAAAATCCCACAGTTATGCTATAGAATACAGAGCATTTAAGCAGCCAGGCTATTAGACCTTTTCATTTAGTATACCAATGTCTGTAACAGATTTCCTAACATGATTTTGTTTATATGTTATGCTATAATCTGCTGATATATAAGTTTGTCACACCAAGAAATTTGAGTTGGAGCTGCTTCCAACAAACCCTTACTCCTGTGTTTCTCCTTCCACAGTCACCATTTTTGATGATGTTAAGCTGGCTGGCCATAAACATGAGTATTTTAGGAATGATTACCAAATGATGATAGTGAGGGCCATGTTGTAGGTGGCAGTGGAGGCTTCATACTATCTATTAAGGAATAGAGTATTTTGCATTTTACACTTGAAAACATTATCTTGTATGTTCTTTATACATTAGTTTTACTATCAACATGGAGCCCACCAGAAAGAAGAGAAGGATATTGAGGCGTAATGTGCAAAATAAAAATCTAATGTAATTCTCAGCGCCACTTAGACTATGACCCAGAAACTTATCATGTTAGTTTGGATCGGTCCTTACCATGACGGTGATGAAAGTGGTCAGGTCATGCATGAACTGAGTGTGGAAGCAGCCCTGTCTTTTATATTACCCACAGTCCCTCTCCCCACATTCAGGCTGAGCATCTGTAATTTCTTGGCAAGTGCAACTCCACCCAACCCTGCCTCAGCTAAGCATCCCCACGTGTATGTCAGCCCATCATCAGGGCTTCCCTCAGCACGAAGTGAATTGGCAGTCATAAGCCTTAGTGGCAGTGGCATTATTGCTTCTTTGTCTCACAGTATCTACCCTGGGAAATTTTTATTCAGTGTCTGGTTCATCATGACTGCCTCATTCCTTTGTGTTTGACAACTCCTCTCTTGCCACTGTAATGCCACTCATCATACCACAACACACTTAGACTGTGCAACACAAGCAACCGCTCACAAAAAGTCGACCCTGCCACAAAACATAAGTAGACACAAAACAGTCGTTACACAAATATTACCAGCCCCTTTTCAACAACATCCCACCTCCAGACACTCCAACACTAGCAATGAAGGAGCACCTACATACTCAATTCATGGGCAGGGCAATACAACACCTTAAGCTGAACACTATATTACAACCTCCCCTACCCCCCTTTCTGATATCAACCCATCGAAAGTATTCTTAAAGAGCTGATCAGATTTGCATAGCTAGGCTTAGATCAGGGCATCACCCAGCCCCCTTCAGTTACCAACTTAGATTTGGGTTGGGGGGAAGCAGTGATGACATATGTTCCTTCTGTAGAATAGCAACATAACCCACTTTGAGCACTGAACTACACATACCACATTAAGATGCAGACATAACATCACTGGTGTAGGGAACCTATGGGACAACGCCTCAGGGACAGTTGTTTACCTGGGGTTGATGGGTTTGCCGGGCCAGACATGACAAGTTTAGCAACAGCAGCAATACAGAGCACTCCCCTCAAACAGTCCAGTGTGCTCTCACTGTAATGAATCTCCACACACTGAAACAGAAACACCTAATGCATACATAAAAATATACAAACCAGACAGTTCTCTCCACACACTGAAACAGAAACACCTAATGCATACATCAAAAAATACAAACCAGACAGTTAGCTATGCCCCACACTGTAATGCCTTCCCTCACACTACACCACAGTTAATCACTTCATGCACCTAACTCCAACAGCATAATGTCAACAAACATCTCTGGGACTGTAAGGCTGAAGTGGCTATTTTTATTGCAGCATATCAGTTACATGTCCACATGAGCCCAAGACCACACCACCACCACCACCACCACCACCAGTTCCACACAAAAGTAATCAGTAACAAACCTCAGTGAAAAAAAAAAGGAGGGGGGGGGGTATATTTTTTAACTACCCATCTAGATCACGTATAGTCACTTTTTAGTTAATGGCAGATCAACCCAACCTTTTCAAGGAGGGCAAAACCTCAGACACTATGGCTGTATACCCATGATTTAGGAGACTCATTGCACCTCTTGCATACTATTTATTTGTACATATGGCATAATAATGTTCTGTTACATGTTATTTATGCAGAGTTTGTTGCTACTGAGGTATGAACAACAGGCAAGAGGATATGTATGTACAAGAGTATTATTATTCTCTTGTGTGGTGTTTATGCAAGCTGTCACCATTGTTCCCTTTCCTCTAATTGACTCACTGGCCTATTTCATTCAGACTGACACCATACAGTTTTGTTATTATAATGGAATACCAGTCAGGGTTCAAAACTATCTCCTTTGAACCTTTTTACTACTGTACTTGAACTTCCGTCAGTTGGACAAAGTTGCCTGGTTTTAGACTGAATATAATACCCATGTTTGTACAGTGTGCAGTGATACATCTTATCTTGTATTTTATTCATGCAAACTCATGTAAATATTAAAAAGCTATAATGTAGCCACACTTGCCTTAAATGTCTAGGCTGAGTAGCCAAGCCCCAGGTCTCTGTACTCCTTATGGAGCAATAAAGGATTGGTTGCTTAAGATTTGGACGGATAGGTAGCATACGAGAAAATATTAATTGGCTGAATATTTCTTCAAGAATGAGGTGTTGGAGATATTCTCAAGGGTGTGGCCATACTTACCTCAGTTCTGGAGTTGACAAGAGGAAATAAAGAAGAGGGTTCTGTCCAAGATTTAGACTCCTGCTTCATTTTATTTTGTCAGTCATATTTTTAGCAAGTGTAGCTGTGCCCTAAGCCTGTGATAATGTAGAGGATATGTCCCATATTGCAAACAGTTAACCAGACTGGCCCCCCCCTCCCTCCCATACCCCAGGCTCAGGTGCCAATCAGGCGCGGCGGAAACAACACGAGGCGGAGACAGCACGGCAGCAAGACCACACCACGCGCTGGGTCAAGAAAGTCCCACCGGCATTCTAGCATCACCCCCCTCCCTTCACCACTGTCCCTCCCACCCCTCTTGCCCCACACCACGTGCAGTAAGCTCATAGTCATGTCCTGCTTGTAGTTGCATAATGGGGAGGGAAGTGAACTGAGACTTGGCCTTGGAACACACTGATATAATTGCTCACAGTTCATTGTGTGAGATTTGCTTGTTTGCGTAAGTTTTTTTTGACACAGTTTAGTAGAATGTTACCAACAAGCAAGTTGAGAGACTGAGTAATCTCATTTGTTGTTTTGTAATATACATATTTCTTTTCTGAATTTTTTATATGAAACCGATGTACCGTATTCCCTCTGGAATTATTCTTCTCTTACTTACTGATACTGTACACTTTGCTAGAAATATTACATCCATTTCTGTATGTCTGTCAGCTAGGAAGGCTGACCACCAATAAATACAGGGTTTGAACTGGTCACTGTTGACTCAAATTGTCTCTGATAAAATTCGTTGTTGTTCCAAGCTGAGCTCAGACCTCACCTGCCTCACCCCGACCTTGACCTGCCACAGTCCACACTGCACCCCACACACCTGCGCACCAGACCCACCTCACACTCCATCACAACACTCTTTTTCTTTATTTCCGTCTGTCGGATTGGACAAAAGCCAGGACATACTTGATTTTAATCCAGGTAGTCAGTTCTGATGTTTGCACCTTTTGTTTTTCTGGCTCAAAGGGTTAGTAGATTGAAAATAGTTTTATCTAACTTTATAGAAGCTGTATAGTGAATCATGAGTAACTTAATACTTTTGATTCATTAGCAACTTCATAATGAAACACCAAAGTAAAATAACATTACGAGAAGTAGCTGTACTGGCTTTTGATCTGCTCCCGCTGATGTTTAATAATTCATTCAGAGTCAGAGACAGCTTTTGCAAATTTGCTGAATTCCTGGTCGGCCTTGCATTGTGTCGGGTTGATTGGTTGCTTCCACAGCCTTGCACATGTCTGACTCTTGATGGATACCCAGACGAGCAGGAGTATAACAGCCTTGTTTTCCATGTATTCAAGATAAATGTATATGTATATGTATGTATACCAAAGGGGTAGAATATGCATCACTATCTTGATCATACTGAACCATGGTGGAGAGGAGAGTGACATGTTTTGCCTCTGGTGAAGATTATTGTTTGTGTTAAAATTCTTTGCTGTGCTCCTGTTTGTTTCCCTTGGTACCCTCTCTACCATCTTGTTCTCACTATCCCATCCCCAACCAAGTGACTGCCTCCCACACCCTTATGCCTTATCGCTGCCACTTATTGACTTTGATACTTCATTTCTTACTTTCTGTTTCAGTTGTGGGTGGAGACTAAGTTGTGCAGTTGACAGTTAAATTAACCTTGTATAAATATTTGCTATAACAGTTTCAGATGATATTACAGATTATTGCAGTAAGATTGAAGACTGTGACATTAAGGAATTTAATGTACTTTTGTTTGAAAACCATTGCTATTCAGAAACCTGTGCAGACGTGTGTGATGTTCATGTTGTTAGGTTTCTCATTATTTGAAAAATAAAAATTGTCTCAGGCATCATTTTGTTGGCATATGGAGGGTTTATCATAATGTGAGTGTAAATTTTTTTGGCTTTAGGGTTGACCATATGGCCAAAAGGGCTGGGACAGCTTCCATCATTATTGTGCATTTGTCACTGCCAAGGCTTTATGTTCCTTGTTAATGAATCTTGTAAGGCAGGTTGGTCCCAGATTGTATGTAGTTAACTTCAGTGTGAGAGACTGTACTTAATGTGGTAGCAAGAAAGAATACCATCATCATACTGAAGTCATAAAATTGTCATACATATCATAAAAGTTAGTGTGTGTGATGCCATACTGGGTGACATGCAGCCCAGTGATGAGTGATGGAATTTGTCCCATCTTTGTTTAGGCTTGTGCTTGTGCAGCCAGAACAAAATTTGTATACTAGCACTCCTTGTGTATTGTCAAGTAGTGTCTGAAGTGAGATTAACTTAATATATGTATAAAAGTGTCTGACTTGTGAGTGTAGAGTGCTAAGCTCAGAAAACTCAAGGCTTCACAGCAAGTTTTTTGATAAATTATGAGCAGCCTCAAGTGAAAATAAAAGGTAAATTCATCAATTTGCAAATGAGAAATATATGTATCTTGTTCAGCAAGATGATTCTGGATGTTATATGATAAAAAATTAGTCTGTTAATGTGCAAACCATTTGGGCTATTTTCTCAGGACAGCCTTATCATATCTCAATGGTCAGTTAAGTATCAAAGTTGTGACATATGACAGTGTTTGATATCATCTGTTGATGCATTTGAAGAACTACTTGGCATTAGGAACCTGACTCTTAAAAAGAGCTGAAGCGATACAACAGATGCAACGAGTATGTATGACCCTTCTTGTGACAGCTGTGGGGTTTACTGTATACTGTAGTATTTGTATGGATTCCTACACTGTATTGTAGCATTTCATAGTGAGTTGGTTAGTACAGAAGTTGTATTGTATAGTAAATATAAGGAAGCAAAGATCAAAACAGGTTGTGGACTATGCATGCTTGGTCATGGTGGTGGTTTTTCATGCTGAGAGGAAGGTGATAGGCTCTACTTTAATCCATTCACCTCCAGGATATTATGAAAAAGTTTATTGTTTTTATAATCAAACAGTTTCATTCTGCTTATAAAGGAGCTTATACACTGATGGATTTGATAGACATAATTTTTGCTGACCTAACTTCAAGAGATCTTTTTGACCTAACTTCAAGAGATCTTTTTGAAGCTGAATAAAATCATCAGAAGGTAGCAAGCATGAAATAAGAAAGGATGACTTGGTATTTAAAGGATTAAGGAAGGAAATAACATAGAGGATGAGGGATGTCCTGTTATAATAATGCATGAGTTTATTGTCTTGTGATGAAGAGCAGTTTTGATATGTGGAAACTTAGTATGGTGTTTCTGTGAGTTCTGTGAGAATATGAGCCACAGTTGGAGGAAAAGTTGTGGTCTGGAAAACTCACTAATTGGAGTCTGAAGTCTGGTGAAAACTTGGGAATAATAACACTGTACAGCATCATAGGACCCTTTCAGTGGTGTTTTGAAATGTGATGTAAAGATGGAATGAATAATGCAGTACTAACAGTATTTAATGTCAAGATTTCATTGGTGTCGGAGTGGAGTATCTGTACCCAAAAATGAAAATGAAAAGTATTAATTTTCTAACATTGTTTTGGTGCGATTGCAAAGTTAGATGAAGAATAAGGATGAATAATGATAATAATAATAATAATAATAATGATGATGATGATAATAACAACATTCTGACATCCTTTAACTGCCATTAAATATTTCCACGGACAATTGCAACTGAAAGTAATAATTGTGTGGAAGAGAGTGGCCATCCGATCCTTTCACAGTCTCATCACCTTCTCTCTCAACTTATTATTAACATTTTCATGCTGCAAAGAATGTGACAATTTCCCAAAGACTGACTTGTGTAAATAGCTAACAATGGGTGTGAAAAATACTGCAATACATTTTTCAGCGGATGTGGTAAGGTATAGACGTAAAGCAAAGAAGAATTCGGTAAAGTTAGGTGTTGGAACAGGTGGCTTGATTGATAAGGGAAAGTCAGCCTAACCATCCAAACCTGATTTTCCAGTATCGTTCAGGGCTGGGTAATATAATCATCATCACCATCAGTCATCATCAGTCATCAGTATCATCATCATCAGTCACTCATCAGTCACCACCACCACCATCATCATTGTCATCATTACTGTCATCATCATCAGTTATCATCATCATCATCAGTCATTATCATCACCACTATCATCGTCGTCATTACCATCACCACCACCGATTTGTTTCCTCATATATGAAGGGTAAAAATCATGCCAGAGAGTATAATTCAAACGTCCCCTGAAGGTGTTGCAGTATCTTGAGGCAGACCATCAGACACACACACTGCAATACACAGATCAGCACGTTGCGGTGACGGTGGCTGTGTGTACTGCATGGGAACGAGCATTTGAATAGATATCTGGGTCGGCAAAATTGTCGTGAAATATTGTGTGCCGTAGACCAGCCAGTGGATATAACTAATCATTATCCTGCTGAAAAAAATATCAGTAAGTCTTGTTGGTTAAAATAAATTCCATCAGTGTGTAAATAGTGCCAGAAAAAATGTAATGGGGAAATATTGAGGTGGTTTGGACATGTGGAGAGAATGGAGAATGAAAGACTGACTAAGAGGGTGTATGCAGGTGAGGTGGAGGAAGGGGAAGGCCGAGGATGAGGTGGAAGGATGGAGTTGAGAGGTACATGAGGGAGGGGGGAGTGAGCTGGGGGAGGGTAGGCAAATGGTGGGTGAGAGAGCGACTTGGAGGTGTTTTGTCTGTGGCCACCCTTTGCGGGTTTAGGGCGTCGGGCTGCAGATAGGTAGATAGAACCCTTTAGTCCAGTGACATTATTGTATTGTTATTATTTTTGTTATTATTACTCTTATTATTATTATTGAAATTATTATTATTATTATTATTATTATTATTATTGTTGTTGTTATTGTCTCATGGGGCAACACAGGATTAGATGATGAATGAATGAATGATTAATGAATTAATTATTTTTTGTTCTTGCTACTTCAACATAATTTTAATCAATTTAGGAAAGACCTTTGTTATTGAAGGGGCTATTGAAGGTTGTACTTAACCCCTCCAACTTGAAAAATAAATTCTAAAATAAATAAGACCTTCTAATTTTAGAAAATCAATAATAATAATAAACAATTGGACTAGAGGAGTTGACCAAGATATATGGCGGCTGAATTTCCCCTAGCTGAATAAAAGCATCTAGATATAGCTGGAATAAATATCTCTTTATGTCTGGTGGTGAAAGGATTAATGGAACACAAGACTTACACTCAAATATAAATGATATACAAAGAAATAATTGTAAAAGTTCCTCTATAGCCTCCTAATGATTGGTTTGAAGCTGGTTGGTTAATGGACTGATAATGGAATATAAGTAAATGGGTTTGGATACCTTAACACCTAGGCCTGTATTGTTGTTGGGTAGGGAGGCATCCTAGCATCTCTTCCTTGATGATTTATTTTCCAAACCTCCCTTTTACATCCTCTCTTTATGCTTCCTATGGCATTTTAGTGTCGACATAGATTGCATATAAAACATCAAGAATACAGTAATGGATCAGAGTAAAAAATAAACCAGAAGAGATATTAGTAAGCCTCCTAACCACACAAGCATACTGGCCCTTAATCTGTAGGGGTGATATGGTTATAAATATGTCTCCAGTACTGCTAGGTGCCTGATGGTATAAATACTAATTCCTATGATGTTGGAAAGAGGTGACTGGAAGGATTTTATTATGTGATGCCACCAGGAGGATAGGCTAGTCATCTGCCCTTAAATGTTCTGAACTACAGTACCTTTGTCTCAGGTTGAGTAAGCAGTATACCCACTAAAAAAATATTCATTACCCTTGTGATGTAATTTAATATGGCACAGGGACCAAGGATTCTGAATTGTTACCACTACCAAATGAACATGGTTTCACTTTTTCCTGGACTCCTTTAGATCAAGCTGGAACAAGAGCACAGGCATCTCCATCCTCAGATCCCTACACCTTGAATAGGGTTAATATGGGACCAGCCACTTTAGTTTCAAGCTTTAGCCGTTATCATTTTAAGAATAATCAGTAGCTATAGTTCTGTCACCTTAACTTGGCCCAGATTTATGTCCTTTTGCAGCATATTTCAGTAGTTCCATGACAATACTACGGCTTTATATAATCAGTTGCTATAGTTCTTTCACCTCAACTTGGTCCATATTTATGTCATTTTGCAGCCTATTTCACGTAGTTCCATGATAAAAGGACAATACTGCAGCTTTACACCCTTTCCAGAGCATTTCTTCATGACCAGCATAATATTTTAATGTTAATCTATTGTTACAACTCAGCACTGAAGACTGAGAGATGGTAATTTTAAGCCAGGTTAGAGTAAAAAGAGCATAACAATAGTGTAGCCTTCAATCCTTATACCTAAGAAAGGGGAACATGGAAGCAAGTTGGCATTTTTACTTCATCATTTCTTTTAGCACTTTAAAATTGCACTGTTCCTGTATTTTAGTATTTCAGTAAGAGCAGTATGAAATAGAAACATTACTTTGCTGAAGAAAAGGAAATATTCTTCATTTACTTACTGGTCTGTTAATTATGAGGTATGGTATTTGGGTGGGGTAGAGGACTAACTTATATTTTCATTTATCGTTAAAATTGTTTCACTTCTCAAATGTAGAATATCATGAACATTTTGTGCAGTTTTTCAATACTGTAACATAAAAACACTATAAGGATCATATTAGGATGGCATATAAGATTACTTTCCTTGGCTGTCACTTAAATTGTAGTACTTGTCATGGAAGTAATGAAAGTTCTGCAGATATACATACAGCATAAGGAGCATAGATAATTACAAAGGAGGGAAATTGTTCACTAAGACAATTTAAAGAATACATTAGGCTCATTCACCCAGGCAGATGAAGAAGACAGTGCATTAGAACCATTGGAAGAATGATGCCTTCTTCATGGTCTAGCTCTGGCTTAGACGGTTGTACAGCAAATCCCCAATTTAATGTACTGATTCAGGCACTACCATGTGTGCTAACTTGAATATACCATTAAATCTGTAGCATCCCTGTTTAAGGCACTGTGGTCCCTATTCTATACATCTTGTCACTCAGTGTCTTATGGGAAAACATGAGATAAAGGTTAAATCAACATAATCTTCCTATAACTTGTATGTTTACATACTGTAATGTAACAGAATTGGAGAAAATGAAGTAGATTAACATATACATATTGTGATTTAATGGAGTTAAGTATATTTTGGTTGCTATATCGGGCAGTGATAAGAAAATTTTCTTAACTAAATCAGAAGTTAGTTAAATTGGGAATTACTTTATCAGTACAGTAAAAACAAATTCAGAATGTAGGTATAATTCTTCCATTTCAACAATTCATGGGACTGTAATTGCAAGGCACATAATTTTCAGCCAGGATACAAAAAGACATGACAAGATAAGTGTTAGGGTACCTGGAAATATCTGTTTCATTTAGCATCATTATACATTTCCCTGACTCTCATATACAAATCCCAGAAACCCATTTTTTCCCTGAACTCCTTCACACAGTGGTACCAAAATAACTCGGCTGATCTGTTTTCCAGTTTTACAAATGTCCCTCAGCTCCCTCCCAATGCCCCAAGAGGAGATACAGGACTGCAGGAGAAGGGGGACTTCAGATAATGTTCATTGGGCTTGGTACAACAGCAGTATTAATCTTTCCACAATCTACTGTTTCTCTTTAGTTATACATGCACCACAACCTCTCATCCCACTTCACA
The DNA here is from genome assembly GCA_018397915.1 of Birgus latro. NCBI lineage: Eukaryota > Metazoa > Arthropoda > Malacostraca > Decapoda > Coenobitidae > Birgus > Birgus latro. The sequence continues at coordinate 13,119 of JAGKTI010010629.1, forward strand.
AATCATCTGTCTTTAACAGACTTTTTTTTTCTCTGTCCAGTAATCTCACCACACTCTGCCCGCTCCAGGCATGTCCAGCAAGCGGTGGCGTGGGCGAGAGTGGAGCCGGATCGCAGAGAATTTCCACGGATCCATGACACTAAACGAGGAGGTGCTGGACGACGGCAGCTCCTGGCGGGGTGATGATGACAGTGTTCGCATCGTCCAACCTGAACGATACACGTCATATGGTGGCACCGATAATGTAGTGTTTACTTAGTGTTCTGGCTATTATTATTATTATTTTTTTTTAACAATACTTAGCCACTTCATTATGACAACATATTTTATTCTTAATCCAACAAGACTTTATAATTTATGGTGCTTAGGAGAGATCTCTGGTAGGAAAGCGGTTAGAAGCACACTGCATTGGACTAACATGGCAGAATCAGTCATGCCAGTTTGGGGTTTCATTCTTAGTTTGCCAGAATTTTACATCAAGTTTTGAAATAGCAGTGTGGCATTTCATTAATTATCTTAAAAGCTTTTGTTTGACTCTTTGCATGATTTTTTTTTTTGCCCTCTTCCCCCCCTCCCCCCATAGGAGGGCATCATTTGATTAAGTATTTGACATTACCAGTATCTTTGGCGCAAAAATTAAGCTTGTTCACACGTACTCTTACTTGAAAGAATATGTATAGTATCTTGGGTTCAGCAAAATATCTTGGCAATTTCTGTTCATTCTTCGTGCAAAAAAACTAAGCCATCAACATCTCCATAAAATTTCTATGAGATTCATAGAGTGTAAACCCCTTCGCAGTGATAGACCTTCCACAGGTTGCAAAAAATTCTCTAGTGGTAGCGAAAAAAAAGCCTTGTTTGAGAGTGGTTTACAAGGCCATGTTTTAAAGTTTTATTGCTGTTATCTCCTGATGATTTTATTCAGGATAGGGAAGAATTGAGGGATTACATATAGCCCTAGATATAGCCCTTATTTTCCCCTTTATTACAATCTGTCTGTTTTCACTTGATGGAACTTTGCCACTCCCACAACTTGAACATGTCGTGGTTGAATGTAATGTGATGAACCATAGCGATGAGGTAGGAATGAGTTTCCCTGGTTACTAGTTGCTTCTGACTACACCTGGCCATCAACTGGGCTAAAAATGGGTTGGGGATTTTTGTCTGGTTAAATAAAGAGACCCCTGCTAGAGTGAAGTTAATGGATGAGATATTTTCCCCATTAGTCCCTTCATACTAGAGATCATTCCTAAGTTTAATAGAATTGGTGGTAGCAAGAATAAAATAAAAATAAATATCCATAGTAAACAGATGTATGTAAAACGAAGGCATGATTATACTGAAGTGGTTAAGCTGCCCTAACTTTATTATTATTTTATGACTGGTATGACTCTACTATACTGTGGTACGTGATCAAATACTGTAGATTTGCAGTGTATTTTGTGCAGGCATTCATTTAAATTTTTCCAGGATATTGAAAACATATTTTGTGAATCTTAACTTTATTTTGTGTGTAACAGGATTTACCACAGCCACTGGGTATAGTATTACAGTAAGTAGTTCAGTATTATTATGTATTTCTTACCTTGTTCTCAGTCCTACTACTCCCTTTGTGATAGTGGGAAATCGGGTTAGGATGATGATAATGTTCACTGAGTTTTGTGCAGACTTGGCGCAGTGTTCGTTGACTCTGCATCTTTTTGAAATGTTCATTACAGGAGTTGAGGTGTGTGTAATTCATTTAATATCTGAATTAACAGCACTAGATTTTAGAAACAGAGAACAGAATAACAGACCCATAGATTTATTCAGTAAGTTGTGAGCCTTTAGTCTTTTATTTTATGTGAATATCAAATTTGGAAGTACATGGTTAAGTATGGTACATGATTCATATAAGGAGTTCTGAAATGAGTTTACTTTATTGGACTTTGAAAATTATGGAGTATGGGGTAACAGATGATGGAGGATTAGTGCCCCTTCCTGTAAAGCATCTAACTCCAGGTCAAACGGCCACCTCTTATGGGATTATGACATCTGAGTAGAGATAGACGACAGATCTGTGGATGTATTCAGTAACTGTTGAGTCTTTAATTTGGTGTTGTGAGTGTAGGGCAGTTGGAGAGTGCACTGAGCAAATAACATAAGATTTTTGTTTACCATACATGTTCAAAATGCAGTATGGAAGAATAGTTTTCAGCACATGGTGTATAGTGTGTAAGGTGTCTTAATTCAGGTCCAAGATAGGACTCCATGTGATTGTTTCTCATTTTATATGGAAGTTTAGAGAATTTTTAGTGATTCATTGCATGCTGTACTGTAACAGACTCACTTCGCTGCTGTTTGGGATTGTTATAAGTAAGCTTTAGTTTTCATTGCTGGTTAAACTGTGCTTCACTCTACAAAGAAAAAGTTACGTGTATTCCCCCCCTCCTCCTTTTTCCCCAAAGTGCATTATTTTTCAATCAGTGTAAGCATCACTTTAGTTCACTCACTTGGAAAATTCACAAGTACTGTTCTAGATTTTGAAAGTTAAATAGAGTTTATCATCACATGAGGAATAACTACTTTTCACTTCACTAGCTATTGAAGAGTAGGTGATTGTGTTTGTGTGGCTTAGAAGTTATTTATATTCAGTTCCATTGCCAAAAACGGCCAAAAATATCACCATGCATCCCCTCCTTGTGGAGAGGATGGAGAGTGAGAGACCAATGAGGAGAGCATATGTAAGTGAGGTGGAGAGAGGGAGAGACTGAGGATGAGATGGAGGGATGGAATGGAGAGGCATATGAGAGAGGGGGATGTGAGTTGGGGGTAGGGCAGTGTAATGGCAGGGGATGGGGCGACATGGAGGCAAATTGTTTGTAGCCACCCCTTACGGGATTAAAGCGTCTCGCTATAGATAGATACTGCAGATAGATTCATGTTGTCAGTTAGCATCACTTCATTATTGCCACACCTCTGCCTCCGAAAATTTAAACGTAGCTGCTAGAATCAAGATTTTGGAAGATAAAACCTATTTCTTGTTACTATACTTCAAAAATATGTTGTGTGTAATGATGATGATGAAACTGCTTTCAAAAGTTTGTGTGCTATAAGCAAGAGAAAGGAAGACCAAGCTGGTTACCTGTTACTTCTAAAATCTGTTGCATGTATTGATGATGATGATGATGATGATACCAAAAGTTCAAGAATACTGTAATCAAGAGCAAGGAAGATAAAACCCTGTCACTTCTGAAATTTTTATTCCATAATGATAGCGATTATTACAAAGTCTGCACTTTGCTTGTGAATGTGAAGCTTCAGGGATTTGTTATTTTACATTGTGCTTAAAATGTCTTGTTCTGTTGACACTATTCTACTTAGAGAGATATTTGTTGTTCAGCTTGGGCATTCTTTTATGGGTAGATGTTGTGTCACCTTTCGCATTATTATATTTGTAGGCAAAGGAATGTACTGTATTCTTTTTGAGTAACTCCTTTAGTCCAAGAACATCATATACAGTATAAATTCAAATCCAAAATGCATGAGTCCTAACGCTTTACAGAAAATAGAATATTCTGGAAAACAGACTTAAGATAGTACCCCTTCCCATAAAACAGCTAACTCAGAGACAAATGGCCACCCCTTATGGGATCATGGCATTTGGCTATAGATAGGTAGATAGATGATAACTGTGACAAAAGTGTAAAAAAATTGCCTACAGTACTGTGAAGAGTAAATGATTAGGAGTACCATGACTGTCTCTTCAGATATGCATTGAACATGTGAAGATAGATGATATGAACAACCTCCTATTGCATGAGCAAGTACTGTATATAGGAAAGTAGAGATGTTTGGATAATGTTCGGATTTGGGAGGATGTTTGGATTTGTGAGTTGTACTGTATCATTTCAATATTCTTACTCCCAGACTGTTTCATTTTACTTTGGGGAAATCTTTGAATGAGAAAGGAACAATCTCCATCAAAAAATCCTTGAATGGGAAAGGAACAAGGAACAGTCTCCATCAAAAAAATCCTGAAATGAGAAGGGAACAGTCTCTGCCAAACTCCCTCACTAAGAAAGGTCTTGCCAAAGCCAAATAAAACATTCAGGTGGTAGAATGAGTAAAACGAAAAAAAACACACACACTGATTGAAGGTGTTGAAATGGTAGAGGAGGCTCTCTGGCACCCATTGTTTAGCAGTTTATTTCTGCATACAGCATGTTATTAATCTCCGGTTTGTTATATGTAGTCTTTGTCCTATTTAACACATGACCTAATTACCATCAAATGTTTGCTTGGTAGTCTAGTGGGTTAAGGCAGTCCACCCAGATGTAGCCCATAAGAGTTTAAATCTAGGGTTTGGTTGGGGTTTATAGCCCACATAATGCTGCTTAGAGGCAAATAATTGGTCACTTAACTGATTAACTTAGCCCCATGCTCCTGTGTTTATGATGGTCAAATAAAAGGATTGAATGGTGGATGGATGGAATAATACACTGTAAATATTAAGGTGTAATATGCAGAATGAATCACTAAGTAACAGGTGCTAGGAAGCCTTCAGACCAATGTGAATATGACCCCCCCCCCCTTTTTTTTTTTTTTTTAGTTATATTGCATGTTTACTATAGGTACACTTTTAATCAACAGCCAAAGACAATAACATACCCACTGATTGTGATAAACTGTGAGATTTTCGTTAGAATGTCATGTCCAGTCCAACTACGGATTTCCTTTGTCTTGCCCATTGTTATTTTATTGAAGTTATCAAGTAAGCTGAACAGGCAGCCCGATATTCCTTTGGAGATGTAAGGGATAGAGGTTAGGTTTGCCACAGACAGTATGATTATAAGTAAGTGATGAACCAACTTCCCATGATCTGTTCATTTAGTAAAATACATTACCAGGCATTAAGAAAAGTAAATAATAATGATAACATAGCTGGGCATTAACAGTAAATAATGATAATAATAATGATAAAATAGCCGGGCATTAACAGTAGTAAATAATAATGATATCCCCAGTTTCATTAATGGATCCCCAGTTTCATTAGTGTTTTCATTCATCACAGTGCAATATAAAAGATCCTGGGCTGAAGGATTTGATTTTAATGGAGTACAATATTTTCACCTATATCCCCTACATTTCAAAGGGACTAATTAGGAGTTGTCTGCTGTATTTTTCCTACCTGTTACCCAACCTTGGATCCATGTTGGGTTGTGGGAGGATGTGGGACAGATCAACCTATTTTAGTTCAGTGATGCTTTTTGTATTGTAGTCTTGTTAACCCCATCGGCTAGTAAACATCTTTTCTTTTTATTTTCAACGTAGGATTGGATGATGGATGGATGGATTCTTTTTCCTGGCATATTGTAGTTTATTCTTGCCACCATCAGACATTTATTTTGGTTAGGAAAGACTTTTGAAAGTGAAGGGGTGAGATACGAACTATATTAACCCCATCACAATGAGAAGTAATGCTTGAACTGGCAAGAATAAATAAAAAAAGATGTCCCTTGGTTAAATAGGTTAATTTAGATGGTTTTATTCAGCTTTAGAACTTTAGAAAGATCTTTAATTGTGAAGGAGAAACTCTTTATTAACTCCTTCAATACTAGATGTCTCATAAACTGTGTATAATTACCAGATAGTAGAGAGAATACGTAAAGGCATCTCTGAACTAAGAAGAGTTATTTTCTGTGATTGTATATAAAGTTCCAAGTCTTTGTTACCTAATGCTAGTGCTGAGTAGATGCAGAGTGAATATATTATTATTTAAGCAATCATGTGATATCTTTTTATATTGTCTTATAGATGGTTCAGCCAAATTGCAAGATGTCTAATCCTTTGCTTAGAAATGTTTCATGTACTTTATGCTGTAAAGGAAATATGTAATATGGTACCCATACTTCAAGAACTGTTTTTAACCGTAGATAATGAGAAAACTAGTATTGAGTAAATTTCCTTGGGGGTAGCAGGGGTATAAGTGGATTTCTCATCATTTGGGGTTGAAAATAAAATATAGATACAGCAGTTCAAATATCTGTCCAGGAAGGGTTACCATTGATGCTCAGTGGACAGGAAGCCATAGTCTAGAGGTACCAACAACAAAATAAGTACAATTTTCCACATCTTGAAAGGGTTATTTTAAACTCTTAGGGTGGTATTCTAGTATGGTTAGGAAGCTTATTAACACCTCTTCCTGACTGATTTATGTCTGATTCTGCTGTGTTACTATATTCTTGTGTGTTATTCATGCAATCTATGCTGATATTAAAAAGACATAAGAATAAAACCAGGGGATATTAATGAATAGTTTGGAAAATAAGTCGTTAAGGAAGAGGTGTTGATGAGAATATGACCCTTAGTCCCTTTAATCTGGATGACTTTTGTGTATTTTATTTTTTCCATCACTTGAGACTGGAGGGATCTGTTGCAGTGATGGCGTGAGGCGATAGCTGAGCCCTCCAGTTCACATCTCGTCCAGTTATGTTCGGTAAAATCATCTGGTCGTAAAAATAAAATACAAAGGATGTCACTGGATTCAAAGGGTCAGCTGTTCAAGGACATTATTCTACTCTTAAATAAAACTCTCTGGAAAGACTGAGAAGAGCATACCGTAGTTAAGATTTCTTGTATAAAAAGTCACCCAGGAAAATAAACTAACTTGACAACAAGAGCTTACGGTCAGATAATGAATAACACTCTATTAGCATCTTGGAGGTTGGCCGATATCTTCCCGTCATTTAATATCTTGACTTGTGAATCTTTATACTCAAATATTAGTTTATGTCTGTAGGTAAAATACAACAAGGATTAAAGAGAACGTGCTATCCTGTACACTATATTTATATAAAAAAATGTGAATAAAGTTGCAAGGAAGAAAGAAAAGTATTTTAATAAGCTATAAACAAGTGTTGTGTAGTGTGGTATGTGGTGGCAACCGTCATCCACTCTCTTTTATTTAGTGCTGCCTACTTCTTCCTGCACCTTTATCATTCTTTTTCTGTGTCTGCCCTCCTCTCTTCCTGTTTTTCCCATCTTTCCTGTCACCTTTTATTACTCTTCTTTCCCTTTCAGATGGCTTTACAGTGAGTGACAAGCCTAATGGTTTCCTGTAAGCAAGGAAACCATTTTCAACCTATATGTGTTCGCTATGTGTCAACAGGCGAGTTAGCAGAAGGGTAGTGCCCCTCTCAGTAAAACAACTGACTCAAATGGCCATACCCTACTGAATTATGGAGTCTAGCTATAGATAGATGGTGTACTGTATATAGTTACATGCATCAACATTTTGGAGGTAGTTGAAGTAATGTATATAGTGTGCATACTGAGCAGGTTTTGAAAAGAGTATTTTGAAGGCTCAGTGAATGGTGTGGGAGTGGATGTATTTCACTGGATACGCTAATTATAATTTTTTTATTTTTTGTTTTACTATTGGAGGTTGGTGGTGGCGAGCATCATTCACTCACTTGATGTAGCGCTGCCTACTTATTCCTTCACCTCAATCATCATTTTTTTTTTTTTCTGCCTGCTGTCTCCCTTTTCCTCCCAACCTTCCAGTTACTTTATTCATCTTATTTTCACTTCAGGTGGCTTTACATTAAGTGCCAAGCCTAATGGTTTCCTACAACCCAAGAAACCATCTACAATGTTGGGTGGTAAACTTATAACCAAAAAATTGGGCAATATGGCTCTGTCAATTGAGTGGAGACGCAAATGTGGTATCCATCTGTGAAATAAACCCCTACACACTTCCCAAAACCTTGTCATGATCGTTCAAAATACCGTGCGATGTACATGCACTTGCCGCCAGAAATATGATAAAGTAGAATACCCTTAATTCAAAATCGTTGAAAATACGCCGAAAAACGGGAATAGCATGGACACCGTAAATGAGAAGGATTTGGTCACAATCGTTCAAAATACGTAGAAAAATGTAAAAATACAATAGGAATTCTATGGCTGTGAAGATTTTTTTTTTTTTTTATTCCTAAGTAGCCAACTGTGAGGGGACGCTACCATATCGCAAAGGAACAACGAGCCTACAAATACCTTAGTTTGAGGTAGAAACAAGCCCATAATTAACTGCAATATTACCACCACCATCATGACTTTTTTTTTTTCATTGGATAACCTGTTAATGCGACAAGGTGGGGTACAGAAAGAAGCATGAGGCAATTTCTCAGTACTGTAGTAACCCCTGAGCCTCCATGTTGCAGCTTCAAGTGTAAAGGAACCGTGTGTTGGCCGCCCTGGTGAAATGCCGCCTCTCTCGTTAACGTACACATATTACTGCACACCGGTCTGTAATATCGTAATAGTGCTGTACCAGGATCATCTACACGGAAACACGGTGGGCTGCAGGCTGAAGTTGGGACTCGATGGGCTGCAGGCAAAAGTTGGAGTTTTCGTGCTTTCCGCCATCCTCCTCTCTTCGAAGGATGTCTGGATGGGAGTTTAGGGACGTCGATGCCACCATAGCCACCACGTGAAGGTGTCCCTCTCCAGCACCAACAATTCATGGGTAAGTCATTTAGTATAAGCCAAATATGTAATAACACAATCGGAGATCCTTTTACGGAAACATGTCCTGATTTTCTTTTCTTTCTTGTGTATCAGGGTCCACTCCACCAACATGTCTACAGAGATTGTGTGTAGAGTGAGAAGTGTTTGTAAGTGTGACTGTTGCGCTGGAGTGGCTTTGGATGTGTGTGTAGTCTGTGAACCAAGTGTAATCGGCCCGCCTTAAGCCGACTGGGTGTAAGCATACTTTATACCATGGTACAGTATTTTGGTTTTGAGTTCTTTTAATAGCAAACGAAACGAATGTCTGGGGGATATTGGAGCATACTTGATGGTTGCAAGAATTAAAAAAAGGAAAAAAAAAAGTAATTGGATTGGAAAGGTTAAGCTGAGCAAAATCGTTTGAAGGTACGAAGAAAACAATGCTAAAATTCGTCATTGGATTGAAGGGGTTCTTGATAACTAATACCATCGTTTAACTCACTGACGTGCTGGAGACGGAAGCCTTCGTGTTGTGGCACCGATATAAGTGAGCGGCTCAACTGCTTGGTTATATTGTACAGATGTCCCTTGACTACTTCCCGAAATGATGTGTACGGCAGGAGAGGGGAAACTTAAGCCTGCTGTCCACTGGGTTCACTTTTGAAATGAGCCTGGGGCCACAACAACAATTGCCAGTAATATCAGTCGGCTGAATAAAATCGTGTGATGTGTCTAAATAATAGTTCCCAGATGTAACAGTAGAAGAGAGAGAGAGGAGGAGGAGGATCGCGGGGGGGGGGGAGGGGTTGTTAGTTTTTGAAGCCTGTGACAGTTCATTCACCTTGGCCTTGATTTTCGTCCCCTTGCTGTTCACGTTGCCCAGCGGCTGAAAACAAACAGTACTACGGCACCAGAACCATTTCATAACCTTCGTGTCTGTTACCTACTTTTAGTGTTGAGCTGCAGCTACAGGTCAACATACAATATGGTGCAACAACGGCAGTTTTAGGTCAGGTTAAAGCAAAAAGTGAGTATTAGTTATCTCAGCTGAACAAAATCGTCTTTTGTTGATTTGAATGAAATACTGTACTCAGATGTACCAAATCCAGGAAATGGATTAGGTTAAATTTACTTAATTGAACTGTTGATGAAATAGCACCGTTTTCTTCCCTAAAGGTGATCGTGATTCATTAGTAAGTAGTTTTGAAGTTATAATTTTTTCTTTCCACCTTAAAATCATGAAGCAGACTTAGTTATTTCAGTTAAAGTAACTCTGAATTTTGCCAGTTCACATTCCAGACATCAAATAATGGATACAAAAAACCTACACAGACGCTGAAAGCTATGTATGTTTTTCCATGTGTGTCTGTATGTTAATTAAATGTCATGAATGCCATGTCCGATTTACTCATACATCAGAACTTGCACGTCATTGTGTGTGGGTCTGACAAGAAGTGATTTGATTTTGATGCAGATAGATCACAGTTCAAGCTCACGGGTCAAGATGAAAATTCGGGTGCGGCATCACTGTGTACTTTATTTATTTATTTATTTTTTTGGGGGGAGGCTGGGTCAAAATCAAACTTGCTGGGTCGCTGGTAAATAAGGGTAAGGACCTCTGATCTGGGTGTTATGTGGGGCTTTCAGAATGTGGGGCTTACCACTTGTTTTCATCATAGTCAACATCCCGTCACCATAGGCTAGGAAATTGTGTGATAAGCATTCAGTTTTATCCCGGCATCCGCAGTGCCCCACTCTCTCCCGCCTTTGACCGTCTCTAACTCCTTTCTCTCTGAATGCTCGGCTACTGACTGTCTCAATCTGTTTCTCATCTTTTTTCTATTATGTTGATCTGTTTCTCTCTTCTTTTTCTGTTGACCTTTTCTGTCATGCAAACTCTATTTCACCCTGCCATCCGCACTGTCTTCTTTTCCCGCGCTTTTGTCTGTCTAGTAAGCTTCTGTGTGACGCTTACTCTTCCTGCCTGTCTTTTATCACTGTCTGTTAGTTTCTTCTCAGTTTACTGTTACTTTGTCTCAGTCACTCAGTTTGATCTCAGTTTTCATACTGTCTGGTTCTCCCGCGCTTTTTGTTTCACCTGAACTTGTGTATATCATTCTATTTGTTACTTCTTTCTTTTACTCGTATATACTCCTGTCACTCGTGCTATATTGTTTTTCATTTTCTCTTATTCTGTTATTGCCTTTTACCGTTGTACTCCCGTTAGTTTCCCTCCTGTTAACCGTTTATATATCTACCCTGCTCGTGTCTCTCCCATTACTGTCTCTCACTCTTGTAATATTCCTTTCTGTATTTTATTCCTATTTATATATATATATATTTTGTCTTATTCCTGAGCTTGTGTTTATTTTAGTATATTCTTGATCTATTGTGCTTTTATTGTTTCTCTTCTGTTTACTGACTCTCTCATCTTGTCAACCGTTTCCTGTCTGGCTCTACTTACCTACCTACCTACCTACTGCTCTGGGCTCTACCTCCCCGTATCTGCTACCTACCTACCTGTCTTGTCCGTCTCTCCTTCCATCCCTCTTCGTCCTAGCTGCCAGCCTACTTACCCCTTCTACTCACAACTTATTTTGCGTCTACTTGCTACCTATCTACTTACCTACCTACCTACCTATGTATCTATCTGTCTGCCTTTCTATCTACCTGTCTGTCTGTATCCTATCTACCAATCTACCTCTCACTTCCCTATGTACTGTACACCTACTTACTTACTCCTAACTTCTACTAACCTGTATCTACTAAAAATGAAACTCTTCCTCCTTCTCTTCCTCCTACCACTCCAAAGCATTACTAAAGGAACCACAGTACTACCGAATGCTACTGAGAGTCGCCCATTCTGCAGTACCCTAGAGCCAGCCAATACATCCCTAGTTACCAGTATCAGTTATGTGAGGGGCCGAGGAAATGAAGTACCGATACCTGAGAGAAGAATTAGTCTCAGTGGTGCGAGAGACCGAGAAAACGAAGTACCGATACCTAAAAGAATTGATATCAGTAGTGCGAAAGACCGAGAAAGCGAAGTACCGATGCCAGAAAGAAGAATTGATATCAGTAGTGCGAGAAACCGAGAAAGCGAAATACTGAAGCCTGAGAGAATCGGTATCAGTAGTACAAGGAACCGAGAGCAAGGAGTACCGATAACTGAAGGGAAAACTTGTGCCGGAGAAACCGCTACATCGAAAACTGCATTGCCCAGTGAAACCGCTTTACTGAGTACCAATAGAACACTGAGAACTGATTTAAACGACTTACTGAACACCCATGGAACTTTATTTCCGAGAGTGGATGAAAGTGCTGTACTGAGACCTAAAGGAACTGCACTACTAACAACCCAACAGACTGCATTACCAACAACCAACGGATTTACAGCACTGGTAAGCCATCGACCCACAACGAGAACTAAGAGAACTGCAGTACTGAGAAATAATGGCACCACAACAGCAAGTACCGAGCAGCTCATGGTACCGAGAACTGATGCGACCGTATTACCCAGAACGACACCACTGAGAGAACAAGAACTTAGTGGAATTGCGATACATGGCAGCAAAAAATCTAGAGCCTCAAGATTAAGATTACAGGACACAAATGGAACTAGAGGACTGAAAACACAAGAGCAAACCACATTACCGATAAAACAGGCACCAGTCAATAGCACACAGCCAAGAGTTCGGTTCTGCAATGTTGATGATGCAATGGTATACGAGGATGATGGAGAAGTGGCGAGCAATGCAACGACGGGTAGAAGGGTGCGCCGCTACACCCTGCATGGGAAGAAGTGGGACAAGAATGATATAAAGTGGACTCTTCGTACACCAAGCCGAGGACTGGACGAAGGTACTATAAGACAGCAAATCTCCCAGGCAGTGTCCATCTGGGAGCGGGAATCCAAGCTGACGTTTCAGGAAGTCCATAAGGATGATCCAAACGTCGACATCTACGTAGACTTTGAAGTGGGGAGACATGGTAGTTGCCAGTACCCGTTTGATGGTAAACACGGGGTCTTAGCCCATGCCTTCTACCCAGGGCGAGGCATTGGGGGCGACATGCACTTTGATGACGACGAGACGTTTGCTTCCCACCCCCAAGCTAAGGAACTCGGTGCCAATAGCTTGCTGGTGGTGGCCGCCCATGAGCTAGGCCACTCGCTGGGGCTGAAGCACTCTGACGTCGACGGGGCTCTCATGGCACCTTTCTACCAAGACTTCCCACTGGAGTTTAATCTGCCTGCCGACGACATCTACGCCATCCAGGCTCTGTATGGTAGGTCGGAGAATCAGCTGCCCACCATTCCTGATCTGGCTCCTGAACCTACCTATATACCTCCAACAAGACCTTACCAGCCACCAACGCCGCCTTATACGCCTCCACCCCCAACTAGACCTCCTACCAGACCTCCAACTAGACCACCATATAGGCCTCCAACTAGACCTCCATATAGGCCTCCAACCAGACCTCCATATAGGCCTCCAACAAGACCTCCATATAGGCCTCCAACTAGACCTCCACCTACACCTCCCACCAGACCTCCATATAGGCCTCCAACAAGACCACAAAGACCGCAGACTACCCCAGCCCCTCCGAGACCCACCCTGCCACAACCCGACCCAACCTGCCCCGCCGCACCCCCTTCACCTTCACGCCCAGACATCTGCCTCGCGTCCATCGATGCCGCCACCAGGTACCGCAGGGAACTCTTCTTCTTCAAGGGTCTGTACTACTGGCGGGTGAGCTATAATGGAAAGCCGTATAGACGCGAATCGCCAGCGCGTGTGTACCGTCGGTTTAGAGGGCTGCCGAGGGAGGTGACCAAAATCGATGCCGTTTATGTTGACCACGCGGATAACTTCATCTTCTTCAGCGGACACAGGTACTATCAGCTTAGGCACATGTTCCAGCTGATCAAGACAGGGGAGTTATCAGACCTGGGAGTGAACGCGACTAAAATTGACGCCGCGATGATATGGGGCCACAATGGACGCGTGTACCTCTTCAGCGGGGACAAGTATTGGAGGCTGGCGAGAAATAACCGAGCTGAAATGGATTATCCCAGGGACATTGCAGTGTGGCGTGGTCTGCCCCCGAACTTATCCGCTATTCTTACCATCCGCTCGGAAACTTACTTCTTCGCCGGCCTCGTCTACTGGGCGTTCGACAGCTTAAAGATGAGGGTAGAGGATCAGTCACCAAAACTAATCGGCCCCTTCTGGATTAGCTGTCCCTTTTACAACCATAGGGAACTTGTACTCTGCTCACTAGCGCCCTCTTTGATGCCTTCTGTGTTAATATTCGAACTTGCAGTCCTCGTTCATTCCTTTTTTGCATATCGACTCCTGTTGTGAGGAAACTGTTAGGACGGTGTGTGTCCTGATTTGACTTTACTATGAATTATTACCCACATATATGGGGAAGTTGTTTATGCCAGAGATACAATAGTTTTAACTCGACCTGACGTACTGACTCGTGTTTTGAGGAGCTGTTAGCAAAATATGTGTCTCGACTTTACCATAAATTATTACCCATATGGAAAAGTTGTTGGTGGAAAAGATACAGCAGTTTTAACTCGACCTGGATCCTCAAGCAATTCTTCCATTGGCAAGATGGGTTTTTTGAGCATCGTCGAAGTGGTCAGTGGAAAGAAAATAGTGCCGGGAAAACAGATGAAAAGATATACATATTTTTGTAGGAAACGCTGAAGAACAGTGAAGAAAAATAACCAGACCAACTGTTTCCGTTACTGTGGAGGACAACGAGTAATATTTTCAAAGTTACTGCCGTTATTTCTAAACTAGCATTGACTAATATTCCTTCCCACTGATATTAAGAAAAATTTATCAGTTTGTAGCGTCATATATTTACCTCCCGAACGAAAACCATAGACCTTTATTTTTTACCATTAATTTCAAGAAGTAAAAAAAATTGACAAAAATTGAAAAAAGAAATCACCTTCACAATCGACATCTGAAAAAAGTGAATTCAGTCAGTTAATACCCAGACTTAAGATGGAACAGATTTAGAGAGAGAGAGAGAGAGAGAGAGAGAGAGAGAGAGAGAGAGAGA
>JAGKTI010010630.1:412-28084 GCA_018397915.1 Birgus latro
TCTCTCTCTCTCTCTCTCTCTCTCTCTCTCTCTCTCTCTCTCTCTCTTCCCAGACTGTGTTCTCAAGTTTTGATGCTGCTTATAATTTTTTATAAGTAGTGAGTAGCATTTAACTGTCGGTCTTTCTTTACAGTCGCAGCAGTGCCAAAGAGAGGCAGCTGTCAGGTTCTCGGGCCCTGTGAGGGGCCGTGGGTATTTGTGGTGGTTTGGCCCCCATGCTATCCTCCTCTTCTGCTTCAACAGCCTCTGGGGGGTAGACCCACGATGAAAACTTGCACTCCTTGAGAGCTCTGTGGGAAAACCCAGTCTCAGCCATGGCCTTCCTTAGGGACTCTGGGCTGTTTGGCCAGACTGCCTAGGGAACTACTGCTACAGACAGCCACCATCCTAAAACACCATTTTAGTACGGTACTGATTTATCCTCATCATTGTTGGTTTATTTAAACCTAACCCAAATTATCATAACCTATTCTCATTTATTCTATCCTACTCAT
Source organism: Birgus latro (assembly GCA_018397915.1). Taxonomy (NCBI): domain Eukaryota; kingdom Metazoa; phylum Arthropoda; class Malacostraca; order Decapoda; family Coenobitidae; genus Birgus; species Birgus latro. The sequence goes on from JAGKTI010010630.1 coordinate 907, forward strand.
ATCTAACCTAATATGTCCTAACATAACATAACCTTTTGTACTGATTTATCCTCATCATTGTTGGTTTATCTAAACCTAACCCAAATTATCTTCACAACCTATCCTCATTTATTCTGTCCTACCCATATATAACCTAATTTGTCCTAACATAACCAAACCTTTCATACCAAACCTAATTTAACCAAACCTAACCTTTTATAACTAACCTATTTTATCCTAACCTAACAACCTTTTATAACTAACCTAATTTATCCTAACCTGAGCATGTTTAATCTACTTTATCCTCATATGGAAAACAATTTCAGTGGGAATCAAACATCACTCAGAGAGAGATGGTGATGTATAGTATATGGGTATCGCATAAATAGCATCACAAGAAACAAGTAGTGGTATCTTCTGTGGTGTGGGGATGGACGAGTTGGCTAAACTGGGTGTGGTTGTGGCATTTGCAGTAGGAAATGAGTAAATGATGCAGGGCAAATACAGTGCTGATCACACTGGCAGAACTGGCCCTGCAACACACAAGAAATCACCCCAAACAGTGCACATGGAGTGTTATTCTGTATATTTGGTAGGTCAGCCTGTTTTTGGGTGAAACTGGTCCTTCCAAAGCCAATTGCCATCCGTATAAAAAAAAACACATGCAGTAATTGAGTACCAAAAGGTAGTACAGATAGTCATCAAATGAGGAGAGACCCATATAGATTTTTTTTTTTCCTGGAAAACATTTCGCATCATCGTAAAAGGATTTCCTGGATACCTTAATTTTTCCCTGATTCTCAGGACTTGAATTGACCACTTGCAAAGTTTTGGACTACGAAGAAGTTCATTATATGTTATCTATCCACCTATTTGTTGCTAGACACCTTTATCCTGTAAGGGGTGGCCACAAACAAATTGCCTCCCCGTCATTCTGTCCTCTGTCATTTGGTTGCCCTCCCACCAATGCACACACCCCTCCATCTCAACCTTTGTTTCCCCGCTCATCTCCCCCTTCACCTCGCTCACACACACTTTTCTTGTCAGTTTCTCCCTTAGATGTGATTGATAATATTAAATATCAACATTTATATTAAAAATCGACATTGATAAAATCATAGTGTTAGCAGAAGTTACGGTATGTTGTAAAAAGATTAATATCATTTGAAAATAAGAGATATTTTTAAGTACAGCATAGGTCTGTCTGCCTTTGTTTTATTAATGAGGATGTGCTTTAAAAAAAAAATGTGTAACGATTTATTATATACTGTATATCGAGTGAAATATAATGGGTCCAGTCGGAATATGTTTTTGTCTAAAGGGTCACTCACTCTGTGAAGTTTAAAAACAAGTTTGGAACCCATCTAAACTGGTAGTTATTTGACTTCACTTGCTGCTTACCACCAGAAATAAGTACTGTATATATAAAGGGTAGTTTCTGTGGGATGTGAAGATAAGTTAGAGTACAGTATGTTGTCCCACTGCAGCTGGCGGCACAGCCAGTCCTGCCATAAATTCAAATTGAGTGTGTTTGCTGTCCATCCCCAGGAGAGCAAGATCTCACTTCAGTAAGCCCAAGAGTTATGCAATCATTACTTCCCTGTCTCTCACAGTTTCCAACTCACCTAAGCTGGTAGTACATTATACTAGACCCTCACTGTATCAAACCTAGATTTATGAAACTTTGTGAAGGAGCGTTGTGGTGTGGATGTGGATGTGATAGGAAGCATTACAAGAAACACATTAAGGTGGTTTGGCCATGTGGAGAGGATGGAGAGTGAGAGACTGACGAGGAGAGTGTATGTGAGTGAGGTGGAGGGGGGGAGGCCAAGGATGAGATGGAGGAATGGAGTGGAGAGGTATGTGAGAGAGGGGGATGTGAGCTGGGAGCAGGGCAGTGAAATGGCGGGGGACAGAGCGACATGGAGGCAATTTGTTTGTGGCCACCCCTTGGGATTAAGGCATCTGGCAATAGATAGATAGCATTATTATTGTTTTTGTGGCCTTGTGTTCATTTTGATATAAACCTAGTGGACTGCAGGCTGTAGTTGTCCTGTAGTGTACCACCTTCATTATGGTGGATAGGAGAGAATACAGGGACATGCATACAACAGGGCACTGAAGCTGCTCAGTTAAATCACTGACACCACAGTTAAATCACTGACATTGTGTCAGGGCATCCTGACCCACTAGTGTATTTATATATACAGTACAGTAATCACTCGGTTATCCGTACAGTCCTTGTTCGTTAATTAGGCCTTGGCTGTATTATAACTGTAACCGAATTTATTTGTCCGTAACCGTTCATAAAAGCCCCGGCTTCGGCTGGCTGAGTAAAAAGAAAATCATTCTGTGGCTCACCAGCTTCTGTGTCCACACATGGGTAATAGACACTAACCCACATGGTGAGTGAGAATGGCTGTACGGATCCCAAACGTATTGTTGAAATCACCTGGCCATCCTGATCAACGGAAACATACAGGCTGCGTGCAAGGAAATCAGACATAAACCACAAGCTGAGCAAGAATGGCTGTATGGGTCCCTACCGAATGGTGGAAATCCCCCAGCCACCCCGATCACCAATAATATTCCGGAGGCACACGAGGAAGACAGAATGTAACTTTTTTTTTCCCCCATTCTGTAGCTCAGCAGCGGTAGAGTAAGTTAATGCTGTGGCACAAACATTCTTTTCTTAGCTCCTGTCTATGATTAGCTTCATGTTCTAGTGTTTCTGTTGTTGAAACCCATCACATCTTACTGTTGACTGCAGGAAATTGGTGGCTTCGACTGGTCAGTCCAAGAAGTCTTTTTTTGTGGTTATGTTGAAAGGACTGTCTTATGATGTTATGGTGCATGTAGTAAGTGTGCTGTGGTGTGGGAATCAGCATTGCAGTGTGGGCAATGTTGATTATTTCATGAGTTGCATTTTATGTTGTTTTTTTTAGCAGGGAAAGGTGGTGGCCACATTGAAGTCTGGCTTTAATAGGTTTGTTTTCATTTTTGTGTGTGTGTGTGTGTCTGACTATGGGCATAGGCTTCACAGCCTGCTGTCAAGGCCCAGCAGTCCTCCTACATACCATACACCTCTACATGTCACCACTTCGGCGCTAACACGCACTGTCCATGCTGAGTACATGCTAGGGCTGTCTCATACAGGATTGGTGTATTGGTATTAACAGGGGTATTTTTACATGTCGGTGGGTCTTCTTGTAGATCAGTAAAGCCTGATTTAATGAAATTCAAATCCTTGAACTGTTCCCTTCCCCAGTGGGGATTTGAACCTGGGTCCATTAGAACTGAAGGCCACCTCTCTACTGATTGAGCCACCGCTGATGTGAATGGTCTGCCACAAATTGAATGCTAAGTCATAGGTGTGTTAAAGTTAATGAGGTTTAGGTATGTGGTAAATATTAAATCTCCTTCATTGCTGAAGTGGGTTTGTGTTCGTGCTATGAAATTTGGCCAGTTCCACAACTTGATTGCCAGATGATGCTTTCATGAAATTCAGTGAGCCTCAGTTATAAAGTGGAAATGAATCTCGTTGGTTGCTGGTCAAATCAGCATTCTGATCTGATGACTTCTGACCATCAACTGGGCTAAAAGGTACACTTTTGTCTTTGGGTAGAGTTGGAAAGATTTATGCTGTGCTTATGCAGTTAAGAAAGCTGTATCAAAGATCTGTTCATTTCGAGATACGTGAACATGTTTTTGTTTTTGAAGGCTCCAACATGCTTGCATGCGTCAGCCTTGGTCACCTAATGGTGGCTCTCCATGCTGACCGATCTTTGGCAGCCTCCCTGTTCAGTCCCTTAACCTTTAAGTCACACTTAATGACCTCGTCCCATGTCTTTCTCGGTCTACCCCTCCCAACCCCTCCCCCAATATTAACACTTCTCACCCTCTGTACCCAATTATCATTCCCCATCCTCTCCACATGTCCAAACCACCTCAGCCTACCTCTCCTCATCACAACACCAATACACTCCAGTCCCATCCTACCTCTCAACTCTTCCATTGTAAACCCAGCCCCCCCAGGCCTTGCACGCAGGGACGCACTGCACATCCACCTAATCATTGTCATTTTTGTACGTTTAAACCTGTGAATATCCTCTTCCTTTATTGCCCAGGTCTCACTACCATACAGCATCACACTCCCAACACATGCTGCATACAAAGACCCCTTAGCACGTAAGGAGAGTCCTCTCAATGTCAGGAGAGGCAACAGCTCCCTGAACTTCTTTCAACCACTTCTCACCCTAGCAACCAAGCTAACTCCAGCCCCACCTCCGGCACATAACATGTCTCCCAAATAACAAAACTCCTCCACACACTCAAGGGACTCACCAGCAAGTTCAATCCTTTCATGCCTAACAATCTCCACCTACTCTCCCCGACACTCCGCACACACAAGATCAGCATTATCTCGCAGTCTACCTCTAATACCACTACATCTCTTATGCATCCATTTATCACAGACACTACACAAGATGGAATTACTTCCCACACCTTTGTGGCAAGCTGCACATGGCCATTCTCTCTCTCCTCTGATTGCACTGCCACCAACCGTAGATATCATCACTTTTGTTTTATCTGCATTTACCCTTAAGCCCTTGTGCCCCATACCATATCTCCACTTCTTAAATCTTTCCTCCGCCTCCTTTTCATTCTCTGCAATCAACACCAAATCATCAGCATACAACATCTCCCGCGCGAGTCCATCTCTGAAGTCATGTGAGAGGGCTTCAAGTACTATGATAAACAACTAGGGACTCAAAACTGACCCCTGATGCACACCAACATTCACGGAAAACTCATCACTCAAAACTTCATTCACTCTTACCTGTGTGCGAGCACCCACGTACATGGCCATAACCACCCTAACCAGCCACTCTTCCAACCCAAGCTTTCTCATTGCCCACTTCACCACCTCTCTAGGGACTCTGTCAAAGGCCTTTTTCAAATCAACAAAAACAAAATACAATTCCCTTTTCTTTCCAATATATTTTTCCTGAAGCTGTCGAACAATGAATATGGCATCAGTGGTCCCCCTGCCTGGCATAAACCCAAACGGCATCTCATCGATATTCACTCTCTAATCATACCTTCTAGAACTCTCTCCATTACTTTCATTATCTGATCTAAGAGCTTAATACCTCTGTAATTTCCCCTTTCGAGGGCATCACCCTTCTCTTTGTACACATTTATAATTACACTCTTCAGCCAATCATCTGGGACAACACACTCATATATAAACATATTTATCAGGTCAGTGACTAACGTCATCCCAGTATCTCCTGAGGCCTTCAACATTTCGGCAGTCAACCCAGACACACCTGCCGCCTTCCCCACCCGCATCCTGCCTGTTGCCTCACTCACAGTAGCAGCGTCAAAGGCCAAGGGCCATCACTGGATCTGCTGGCTCCAAACCTTCCCCCCAGTCAAACTCCTCATTCAACAACTGGCTATAATGCTCTCTCCATGCATCTTTAATATCCCCACTGTTCACCACTACCCTTCCTTCATCATCCTTCACACACACTGCTCACATACAATATCCCGATTATCCCTCTTCACCTGATTTACCACCCTAAAAATCGTTATTTTCCGTTCTCCATGATTTAGATTATCAAGTAAATGTTTCTGTGACTCAGACTTAGCCCTGTATACCTCTCTTCTAGCCCTGCGCTTGGCAGCCAAGTACTCCTCCCTGTTACCACCGTTCTTCCATTCCCGGAAAAGCCTTCTTTTCTCCTTAACTGTGGCTTCTACACCCTCATCCCACCACCAAGTTACTTTATGTCTTGGTGGGCCTCTTGTCCAACCGCATATTGCATCAGTAACTCTCAAGAGGTTGTTCTTAAGGGCTCTGTACTGTTCATTAACGCCTCTATCTACGGCTCCCTGTTCAGCCACCACTCTCCTTATCTCATTATAAAAGGCATCCCTTACTGATTGGTTTTCCAGCTTCCATATTTTCCTCCTAGGTACATATGTCCTCCTTCTCATCACTTGTTCCTTAAGCACCATGTAACAGATCAACAGTTTGTGCTGCTGCAGACACTCCTCGCTTCCTATATCTTTGACATCCCTCACTAACCTCCTATCAACCCTCCTGACCAGAAAATAATCTGTCTGACTGCTATTTCCCTCGGACTCGTACGTAATCAGCCGACTCATTCTTTTTCTGAAATGTGTGTTGCACACAATCATGTCCATAGCCTCCCCAAACTCGAGTATTCTTTCCCCTTCCGCATTCCTTACACCATATGCACTCCTTCATAACCTTGAGCTGCTGCACCCACATGACCATTTAAATGCCCTCCCAGAACCACTACCTCATCATCGCCCATACCACCTACTACATGTATTAAATCATCCCAAAATCTATCCTTCTCTGCATCATCCAATCCTACCTGTGGAGCATATGCCGATATAATTGAAATCATTTTCCTACCTATCAAAATTTTCACTACTAATCACTTACTCTCATAACATTCATAACATATTCCACCCATTTCTCCGCAACCAACACACCCACACCGCCATATCCGTCAGTTCCCCCCTGCCAGGACAACTTATAGTAGCAATCCTTCCCAACAATCTTTCTGGCTGATCCATCCCTGTACTGGACTTTCTGCAAACATGCCACATCCACCCACCTCCTACTGAATGCCTCGACGTCTTCCCCCGCTCTTCCCCTCAAACTTCCCACATTCCATGAACGCACTCTAAACCCCCTGGGTGATTTACTGTCCTCAGGCTTTCTTCGATGCTTATACATGTAAGTCATAGTCAGTAAGATAAATGGGGTAAACATTCCAAAGGCCTGACCCATTTCACAGTCCTAGGTCCAGGCAATGGATCTGGGACCTCTACCCACCAGCTTACCAGTGTCTGTGGTAGTGGCCTCGGGGCACCCTGCCAGGACCACTGCAGGGACACCCTCCAAGCGTACCTTGGCACAGCAACTGCCCTGCCATTATACACCCACTGATAGGGCAGCCTCCTGGGGCGCTACTCCCAGGTTCGGGCCCCTCTCTATTGAGCGGAAGTGGCAGCCTGCGAACTGCAATGCCCTGTACCCTCTAGCACATGTTCGAGCCCCATCTCGCCCCGGACCCATGATCTATGCCGGCGGAACCCCCGTCACACTTCCCCCCAAAAGTCCACCACTAGGTAGTAGGGACAAAGTTTTCTGGCTGCATGCCGTTGCTGCCGTCAACCCCTGTAACGTAGTGGGATACATTGTGTGATATGTAAACGCATGTGGTGTAGTGCATAGGATAGTCAGAGGAAATGTTTGGGAGAGTATGCTGGTCTACTCTCCATGTTACTGTCACACTGAAAAGGTCAGCAATGGGGGATGGTTAGGTAGCTAGTGAAACAGGAGCTCCATCTCTCCCTATCACCAGCATTCCCATTCCCCTCGGGAGTACCACCCTGTTTCCCTTGCTACAGCCTCCTCCTTTAAAAGACTAGAGACTGAAGTTTCCCTTGTGTAGTCAACTATCTGCCTTTTGGGGGATAAGGGGTAATTTTGAGGTAATGGTGTAGTTGGTGGCTGGGTCAGGTTGTCCCCCCCTCCCCTTCCCCCCCCCCCAAAAAAAATAGTGGGGGGGGGGAATTTGCTGCATATTGTATTGCAGTATGTAATGGATAGAGAGATGTCATTTGCATGGTATGTGTTTGGTTATTATACATTTGCTTTATAATGTGAAAGAGCTTTTGTACAGCAGCAGTCTGTTTCTGGGAGAAACCTGTTGATGTAGATCCCTAGCATGTGTGTTTGGGGAAAAGTTATGCCAGGAAAGCTCATAGATTTGTTGATGAAAGCTAGGAAGCTTAGTTTTAGGTGGGGAAGCATTCAAGCACAGTGATGATAGGGTAACATGAAGAAAGAAATTAGGAATTATAGTGAAGGTATACAGAGATTAGAAGCAATTGTAGTGAAGCTGTGATACCAGAAATTTGGGAAGCATTTTAAAGTTAGTGATGCACAGTAAGCAGACCACAGAATAAGTAAAGCAGGGCCTCAAAATCTTGGTACAGTACTAAGGTTTAAAAGAATAAGGCTCTCTGATAAATTTACACAGTGAAAGTTGCAGACACAGTAAGTTTATATATGCTGTTTATGCTTCTGGCTTAGTCTTGAATGTGTATTGTTGAGTGGGCTGCAGTTCTAGCAGCAAGTTTGTGCTTTGTGATTCTCTTTCACTGAAAATTTTGTGTTACAGTGCAGCAACATCTGAGCTGACCTGATGTAGTTTTACTGTAGTTGTGTATTTATGAGAGATACATTTTGATCCTCATTAAAAAGAAAAGGAAAAAAAAAAGAAAAAAGAAAAAGAAAGAATCAGGGAGCCACAACATAATATGACTAAAGCATGCAGGACTATAAGGTCTAGCCATAGGACTGGTACTTAAGTTTAATTGGCTAGCACTTGAGGTCAAGCATTGGGCAGTTATTGCTCGGTATAATGAAACAAGATGATACTAAGACAGCTCTGAAAGGATGGAACTAGGCACAAGCATTTCAGTTCCTGGAAGTTCCTTCTGTCACACATGATGGGGGTAAATTTTTCAGATCCTTATCCCCCCCTCCCCCTTCAGAAAAAATCACAGACACACCACTGGGTTGAAGCACATATTACTGGTCAGCCAAATGATCGTATTGGTGCTACTACATGAATACCTCCATCTTCAGCACCCATGTAATATTTGCAGTAAAAGGGTACACAAGAGGTGCAGTGGTATCAGAAGTAAGCTGTAGTATATGGCAGAATTTCTCCTTCCTTTTCCTTCTGCCTGTGGTGACTTTACACTCCCTCTTCTGTCTTTCCTTCATTCTTTCTTCTTCTTTCTGCCTATGGGTGATTCTACACTGAGTGACAAGCCAAATGGTTTCCTGTAAGCCAGGAAACCATTTATTTATGCTGCATGGTAATCACATAACCAATTTATGGCACCTGGTGATTCAGTGGGCAATTGAGGCAAATTACTTGGATTGGGCCTGTGTAGGTTTATATCCAAGGGGTGGTTGGGGTTTATTGCTTATGTAATGCCAGTCAGGGATGAGGGAGGCTGGTCACTATATCTTAAATGTCAGACCAACTTGCCTAACCCCGGGCTCCTACATTCCTCATGGGGCAACATGGGATTGGATGATGGATGGATGGAATTATTGTGTACAGTATGTATGGGTGGCCAAGGAAAGAGGATCACAGTACATTTACTTTAACCTGACAGAGTGATGTAATGAATGCATACATAAAGAGGTGCGTTGGTGTCAGAAGTAGGCTGTAGGATGCAGTTGATTATGTGTATAGATGAACAAGGAAAGAGGGGAGGCGGTGGCTCAATCGGTAGAGAGGTGGCCTGCAGTCCTAACGGACCCAGGTTTAAATCCCTGCTGGGGCAGAGAACAGTTTAAAGATTTGAATTTCTTTAAATCAGGCTTTACTGATCTACCAGAGGACCTGCCGACATGTCGTAAAAATACCCCTGCAAATACCAATACACCAGTCCTGCATGAGACAGCCCTAGCATGTATTCAATATGGACGGTGGGCGTTAGTGCCGAAGTGGTGACATGTAGAGATGTATGGTATGTAGGAGGACTGCTGGGCCTTGATAGCAGGCTGTGATGCCTATGCCCAGAGTTGGACACAAAAAAAAAAAAAAAAAAAAAAATGTCAGGATAGACTTTGCAGATACGTATTGGAGTGTGTAGAGGAAATTTTCAAATGTGGGTGATGAGATTTGTTGTTTTTGTTCTTGCATAATCCCAGTCTATTTGGCTGAACAGACCCTTCAACCACAGGGAAGCGACTGCCCCTGTGGTGTTGTTTCATAGGTTCTGTTCACTGTGCTTGTTGTCTGACATGTGCTGTGAAGTACTCCTTAATGTGGTTTATGATGTGTAGTCCTATTCTACAAATAGGCACATATTGTTATTCCATCCAGCATGAATCTGAACTGGTAACTATGGGGGGGCAGAGTAATGTGTACACTGATTTAAGCTTAGCTAGTTGAACTTGATCAATTCTGTTTACCCCGAGGCGTCCTGTTGAAGTACGGTTACGTCGCAACGTTTTGTCACGGTGACACCTATCGATGTACCCATACGTCGTGCAATTCCAAGGTCAGTCATTTGCACATTTTTCAAGTTTCACAGGTTATTTTTGGTAGGCATTTGTGGGAGACCTTCCTCTACCTGCTGTCAAGCGGGGATACTGCCTGGCCCAACCTGACCCCCCTCCCCCACCCCCACACTCGGCAATTCACCTGTTAGCAGCGAACTGGCCAGTAAAGACATGTCGCGCCATGGTCTCTCCAATGATGAAATTCACAGTGAAAGTGATTCCTTAGGTGGAGGACAAAGAAATAAAGAAGCTAGAGGAAGAAACAAACAGAAGTGATGAGGTGGTAATGTCATAAAGGAAGGTGCCATATGTTAATGTGTCTGGTGAGTGAACAGTTCTTATATTGCCTATATTATTGTGTGAAAACCAGTATAGTCTTGCGTACTACACATAAATTCGTTCCAAATAAATAAATAAACATGTAATTTAAAGTGGCTTGAATTAGTTAACCCTCCCATAGTTCGTTTTCTTTGAAGCCAGGTACCTTGAGAGAGAACGGAAAGGTAAGGCTGACTTGTCACCTGTAGCAACATTTATAAGCTCAGGAGGGCAATTTCTCTATGAATTTTCGATGTTTCTCACCAAAAGCGGAGGTTTGAGCCAAAAAAAAAAATTCCGAAACTGCTCGGGATTGGGGGGTATCAGAGGTGGGAAGTCGGTCGGGACATGACGGGTTAAGGATAACAATGATGGTTGGATATTAGGGAGGGAGATTGTTATATAATGCTCTCGTCAAGGTAGTACATTGCTCTGCATGTGAAAATAATACATAAGTTTGTCTTATTGATGGTGATGCAATGAATGGAGGTGCGATGTTGTTTGAAGAGAGTTTGATATGTTTATGTTATAATTGTTTTGTGTGTCCAGTTGTGTTGTGATCTGTACTGAGGGGAACTGAATCTGTCTTCATTGATTTTGTTAGAGGAGTGGATGGAAGATTAAACAACTACACTTTATCTCTAAATCCGAGGCGTCCCGTCGACACAGCTAGACCCATCGACGAACCGGTACGTTACGCAATTGTAAGGTTCATAATTTGCACAATTTTCAAGTTTCACGGGTGATTTTTGGTAAGCATATGTGGGAGACCTTCCTCTTTCTGCTATCGTGGGGATACTGTCTGGCAATATATAGGCAATAGAAGCATTGTTCAGTCACCAAACACATCGACATATGGCACCTTCCTTTACGACATTACCACCTCATCACTCCTGTTTGTTTCTTGCTCTAGCTTCTTCATTTCTTTGTCCTCCACCTCAGGAATCACTTTCACTGTGAATTTTGTCATTGAAGAAACTGTGGCTGGTAGTATCAATATTAAACAACCTCTTCCTCTTCTCGCGAAGCATCTTTGTGAAGAGGCCCTTCGCAGTTTGGTACCTTTAAAGCCAGGCCGAACAGCCTCTTCCCGGAGGGAGACTACGGAAGGGTTGGTATGCTGTGGAGGTGCTCTCTGAGAGAGAAATCATGAGATCGGTACGCAGGTTTGCCGTCATCTGTTTTATGTTTACTCTCTTGTGTGATACATTGTGAAAATAATATGCTAAATCTGATAAACAACGTCTCCGAATCAGTCCAGTGGTAGGAAATAGTTCTAATACCTGATACTTTAATACTTGCGAGGGGTCCCAACGGTGGTTTAGGAATACGGCAGCTAGAACTTAACGGCTTTGTTTGGTGGTTCAGTTGGGTTAGAAATAGGTTAGGTTAGGTCAGGTCAGGTTATCTAACAGACTTGTACACCATTCCACTTTTCACTACTGCCTTCAGAAAGGTAAGCACGTGGTATAATTTAAGGCCGTGATTCGGATTACGGCAGTTAGAATTAAGTGATGACTTCCGTAATCCTAACCGTGGTTAGGATTATGGCAGCTAGAATTTCGCTGTTTTATTTGGTGGTTCAGTTAGGTTAGAAATAGGTTAGGTTAGGTCAGGTCAGATTAGGTTAGGTTTGGTTAATACTGCTACAGTTCAGCTTAAACTGCTAGAATTTATCAGCTGTGCTTTTTGTTTTTTTTCCCCCTTTAAGTTAGAAATAGGCTAAGTTATTTAGGTTAAGTTATGGCTGCCGTAAAAGGGAAGTGATTAGGATTACGGCAACTAGAATTTAGCAGTGATGGGAGTACCTAACCACGGCCTTAAATCATACCACGTGCTTACATTTCTGAACCATCTATCTATAGCCCGACGCCCTAATCCCGCAAAGGGTGGCCGCAGACAAAACGCCTTCAAGTCACTGTCACCCACCATTTGCCTACCCTCCCCCAAGCTCACTCCCCCCTCCCTCATATACCTCTCAACTCCATCCCTCCACCTCATCCTCAGTCTTCCCCTCCCTCTCCCTCCCTCCACCCCACCTGCATACACCCTCTTAGTCAGTCTTTCATTCTCCATTCTCTCCACATGTCCAAACCACCTCAGTGTATTTCTTCTAATCTTCTCAACCACATCCACATCCACCCCACAATGTTCCTTCACTTCTTCATTCATCAACCTGTCCCTCCATGTCACTCCACATGCTCCTCTCAAGTAACTCATTTCCACTTCTCTTACTCTGACTTGTTACCCTCTAGCAAGGTCCATGCCTCGCTTCCATACGTCAGGGTAGGGATCACAATAATATCATGCAGTGACTTCTTGACTTCCATACTCACCTCCCTATTTCTCATCACCGCTTTCAATGAACCAATAACCTTCCTTTCCTGCTGTACCCTTTCAAGTATTTCATCCCCAAAACTTCCATCCTTACTCACCACACTACCCAAATACTTGAATGCACTCACATTCTCCATATCCTCACCATCCAACTTCACTGTGCATTCTGTGACTTCATTCCTCTCAAACACCATAACTTTACTCTTGTTTGCATTGACTTTCAGATTCCTCTTCTTACACAGTCCCAAATTCATTCACCAAACTTTTGCAACTCCCATTCATCTTCACTCAACAATACTGTATCATCAGCAGACAACAACACCAGAATCTTCCACATCTCACCCTCATTCATTAGAGCCACTCCCACATCCACTGCTCTACCTTGCACCTCCTTTACAACCCCATCCATGTATATATTAACAGCCATGGAGACATCACACAACCCTGTTTCAGCCCCACATTCAGATCAAAGAACTCACTCAGCTCACCATCCACTCACACAGTAGCCGTAGCTCCTTCTTACATACTCTTCACAGCACTCAGTAATTTCCCCTCCACTCCATATATTCTTAATACCTTCCACATACCTTGCCCATCTATTCTGTCATAAGCTTTCTCCAGGTCCATGAAGGCAGCATACTCTTTCTTTCCCTTCTCTAGATACTTCTCCACTAAACATCTTAGAACAAATATCTGATTAACACACCCTTTTCCCTTCCTTAATCCCCCTTGTTTTTCTCCAACTAACTCCTCTGTTATATGCCTAACCCTGTCAATAAGTATTCTGCCATATACAGTAGGCGCGGAAAGTATTGACGCTAAGGGCCGACGTCATTTTTTTTTCGCGTTAAGTGAAGTAGGGTCTATACTACCTTCCCTTGTGATGCGAAATGAGCTTACACTTTTTCAACAGGAGCTGGCAACCCTGCTTGATAGGTTTGGCACCACAGGAGCAGGCTCAGTAATGTTTGGGCAGCCACAGGAGGAGGATTGTCTCTCTGTGTGATGCACCACGAGGGCATGTTTTGACTCAAATAACACAGTTATTTGGTTACCTACCACATTCTCATCATGGCTGAAGTAACCACAAGCAAGGACAAACGTGTGGAAGTGATTACTTTATACAAAGCTGGCCACAAACTCCCATTTATTGCAAATCAAACAGGTGTTAGACTGAGGACAGTGCAGAGACTGGTGAAGCGGTTCAAGGACAGTGGGGAGGCCATTCCTCCCACTCCACTTCCCAAGCCTGGGAGACCTCATAAGACAACCTTCAGGACCTGTCATCTGATCTCAAGGCAAGTTAGCAAGGATCCAAGGCTAACAGCACGGGATTTAAAAGAAAAGAACCCACAGTTGCTGGCAGATGTGTCTGTCAGAAGTGTGCAGCAACTGTTGCATGACGATCTGGGCTACAGGAGTTTTTGTGCTCGTAAAAAAACACTGCTAACTGCACTTCAGAGGAAAAAGAGAGTAAATTTTTGTAAGAAATATCTTGCCTGGAGTGAGGAGCAATGGAAAACTGTGCTCTGGAGTGATGAGTCAACATTTACTGTCACTGGTACCCCTTCATCACGCGTGTACCGCAAACCAGGCAGTGACCCCCTGGATCCTAAGTACACTTCCAAGTTTGTTAAATACCCAGCCTCACTTACGGCTTGGGGCTGCTTTACTTATTATGGTGTTGGTGAGTTGGTAATTCTACCTGCAAATGAAAAAGTGAACCAGAACAATTATTTGGAGCTCTTATGTGATGTTTTAAGTGACTCTTTTGATAAAACCAAGGCAAGAGTATTTATGCAAGATTCTGCCCCTGCACATGTTGCAAAGTCAGTGAAACAGTGGTTAACAGACTGTGAGGTTCCCTTTATTCGAGATTGGCCCAGAAACAGCCCAGATATCAATCCCATTGAGAATTTATGGGTGCACATGAAGTGGCAGCTGCGTAGTATGGACACATCATCTTTGCCTAAACTTGAGGCTGCAGTCAAGCAGCTATGGAGCAGTTTTAGTCCGTCTGTTCTGCAAAACTACGCCATCAGTCTCCCCAGATGCCTTAAGAAGATAATAAAGGTGAAGGGGAATGCCAGTAAATACTAAATTCAATGGTGAGTGTTAATTTATTTGTTTCTCCTTGCTAACCACAAGAATGTTTTCTTTTTTTTAAGATGGCGTCAACACTTTCCGCGCATACTGTATCTTTCCAGTACACTAAAAAGGCAAACACTTCTATGGTTACCATATACTTCCCTCTCCCCTTTTCCTTTATATAAAGGAACAATTATACCTGATTTCCAGTCCTCTGGAACTCTTCCCTCTTCCCAAGCCAATCTACACAACTTCCATATCCATTCCACAACAATCTCACCCCCATACTTCAGCATTTCACCACACACTCCATCAATTCCTGGGTCCTTTCCCATCTTGATCTTCTTCATTGCTTCTGCTACTTCTGCCCTACTGATCTCTTCCTCCCTCCTCTCACCTCTTCTCCCAGCCATTCCCCAACCATTTATACTCGCACTGCTCTCACTTTCTGCATTCGACAAATCCTCATAGTGCTCCTTCCATCTCCTCAATTTTTCTCTCTTCTCCACCAGCAGCCTGTTATTCCCATCTTTTACTCTCCTACTATTTCCCTTTTCACACTTGTCTTACTTTTTTTTACCTCCTTCCAAAACAATTTCTTTCTCTCCCTCCACTTTACACTCAGATTCCTCCTATACTCCTCATCCACTTTCTTCATACTCTCCTTCACCAATCTCTTCACCTATCTTCTCCAGCTCACATATACCTCTCTCTTCTCTCTCTCATCATCTCCCCTACCTCTGCTCGCTAGCCATTCTCAGTATGCCTTCTTCTTTTGTTCCACAGCTCGTTTCACCTCATCATTCCACTATGCTGTCCCTTGCACACCCCTGCATCTCCTCCTCACTGCATAAACCACCTCACACGCTGCACCTATCTCTTCCATGAAAATCTTACATCTTCCACCCCATCCATCTGCTCTAACTAACCTTCCCAATCTTTCTTCCACTATGCTCTTATACTCTGCCATTTTCTCACTGTCTTGTAACTTCTCCACTCTTCTCACAGGAGCTATTTCCTCCTGTCTTCCCCTTGGTCGCTTCACCCACTTTCTTTCCAGCCTATTCCTCCACCCTCTCCACACTCTTGCATCCAACACTTGTCTTCTCATTCGCTCATCCACACACACATAATCTATCATTGCCTTTCGTTCTACAAATTCACCATCCATCCTCCTTATGACTCGCCATGTATACCTGTGGATCATCTTTTGCCAAAAGTAGGTGTTGGCTATTGCCAACCCCCTACCAGCACAGATGTCCACCAAGGCACTACCATTCCCATCCACCTCAGCTGGCACACCCCACTGACCAACCACTCCGTCCACTCGTACATTCCCAACTTTGCATTCTTGTCTCCAATCGTAAACACTCTCTCGCTCCTCTCAGACTTGTCCATACATGCTTCAACACTGGCCCAAAACTCATCTTTCACTCTTGCTACTTGGTCCTCTGTCGGTGCATACACAGTAATAAAAAGGAGAATGGTGTACATGTGTGTTAGGTAAAGCACTCTTGGAAATAAGCAGTGAAGTTGCCTGGATCACCACTGTATGAGACACTGGTAACTTTGGAATGGTAGAAGTCATTCCAGTCAATGACTGGGCTGTATGCATGCAGCAGTAGTTTGATCATAAATGGGTAACACCAGTCTCCTAAAAATCTATAAATAAAGACAGTATCACACAAAAGAAATGATAAGAAACATTTTAAAAAATTGCAAATGCATATCGTGAATGTTAATGTACTAACTAGTTACATGAATATGGTATCAGTATAAAAAAAGATACAGAGATATCTGGGAAGAGGTGGGTGATGCTCCTGCATCATATTCCAGTACTTTTAACATCAAGAGACCTCTTCGCGTGCCGCACGAGGAACTTCTTCGATTTAAAACTAGGCCTGGAGCAATGAAGAGGTTGTTCATGGCAAGAGGTAGTTTAATACTACCAGCCTGTGGTGCGACATGTATTTACTGGCCAGTTCACTGCTAACAGGTGAATTGCTGAATGTGGGGGGGGGGTTAGGTGGGGCCAGTCAGTATCCCCACTTGACAGTAGATAGAGGAAGGTCTCGCACATATCTATCTATCTATCTATAGCCTAACGCCCTAATCCCACAAAGGGTGGCCGCAGACAAAATGCTTCCATGTCGCTCTGTCACCCACCATTTGCCTACCCTCCCCCAGGCTCACTCCCCCCTCCTTCATATACCTCTCAACTCCATCCCTCCACCTCATCCTCAGTCTTCCCCTCCCTCTCCCTCCCTCCACCCCACCTGCATACACCCTCTTAGTCAGTCTTTCATTCTCCATACTCTCCACATGTCCAAACCACCTCAGTGTACTCCTCCTAATCATCTCAACAACATCCACATCCACCCCACAATGTTCCTTCACTTCTTCATTCGTCAACCTGTCCCTCCAATTCACTCCACATGCTCCTCTCAAGTAACTCATTTCCACTGCTCTTACTCTTGACTCGTTACCCTCTAGCAAGGTCCATGCCTCGCTTCCATACGTCAGGGTAGAGATCACAATACTATCATGCAGTGACTTCTCGACTTCCATACTCACCTCTCTATTTCTCATCACCACTTTCAGTGAACCAACAACCTTCCTTCCCTGCTGTCTCCTTTCAGGTATTTCATTCCCAAAACTTCCATCCTTACTCATCACACTATCCAAATACTAGAATGCACTCACATTCTCCATATCCTCACCATCCAACCTCACTGTGCATTCTGTGACTTCATTCCTTTCAAACATCATAACTTTACTCTTGTTTGCATTGACTTCAGATTCCTCTTCTTACACACTGTCCCAAATTCATTCACCAAATCTTGCAACTTCCATTCATCTTCACTCAACAATACTGTAACGTCAGCAAACAACAACACCAGAATCTTCTACATCTCACCCTCATTCATTATAGCCACTCCCACATCCACTGCCCTACCTTGCACCTCCTTTACAACCCCCTCCATGTATATATTGAGCACCCATGGAGACATCACACAACCCTGTTTCAGTTCCACATTCAGATCAAAGAACTCACTCAGCTCACCATCCACTCACACAGTAGCCCTAACTCCTTCACACATACTCTTCACAGCACTCAACAATTTCCTCTCCACTCCATATATTCTTAATACCTTCCACATACCTTGCCTGTCTATTCTGTCATAAGCTTTCTCCAGGTCCATGAAGGCAGCATACACTTTCTTTCCCTTCTCTAGATACTTCTCCACTAAACATCTTAGAACAAATATCTGATTAACACACCCTTTTCCCTTCCTTAATCCCCCTTGTTCTCCAACTAACTCCTCTGTTATATGCCTAACCCTGTCAGTAAGTATTCTACCATATATCTCTCCAGTCACACTAAGAAGGCAAATACCCCTGTGGTTACTACATACTTCTCTCTCCTCTTTTCCTTTATATAAAGGAACAATTATACCTGATTTCCAGTCCTCTGGAACCCTTTCCTCTTCCCAAGCCAATCTACACAACTTCTATATCCATTCCACAACAATCTCACCCCCATACTTCAGCATTTCACCACACACTCTATCAATTCCTGGGGCCTTTCCCATCTTGATCTTCTTCATTGCTTCTACTACTTCTGCCCTACTGATCTCCTCCTCCCTCCTCTCACCTCTTCTTCTCCCAGCCATTCCCCAACCACTTATACTCACACTGCTCTCACTCTCTACATTCAACAAATCCTCAAAGTGCTCCTTCCACATATGCCTACCAAAAATCACCCGTGAAACTTGGAAATTGTGCAAATGACTGACCTTGCAATTGCATAACGTAATTTTACGTCAATGGGTCTAGCTGTGACAAAACGTTGCGACGTACCCATACGTCGATGGGACACCTCAGGTTGAGCACTCTGTCCATGTACTGTGCACTGAGTTGAGCAAATGTCACATACCTCAAGCTTGGCCTTGGCTCTGGCATTGTACCAATGGAAACCCATCAATAATGAGCGTATGTCAAGTTTCCAGTACTGTCGATTGATTCCATCATAATGTCCTCCCAGTTTGTGGAGGAAATCACTCCTCATGCAGGTGTTCATCATGCCAGTATCTGTGAATAGACTCTGGGGACCAGGGGCATTTTTGAAGGGCATCACTCTGGTAAAGAGTACATGCATTTGAGAGTTCTGGGCAAGAAGTCGCATATATATCTGTTCACCATTTATGCTGACTGATTTCCTCTTGACTTTCACCTTCTCCATGTCTGACATTGTCAGAATGTTGTCCTGTTACTTTGTGTCATAGCTCTTTGGATCACTGCACAGATGTCTCTACCATTCTCTCTATTGTCCAGAGCTCCAAGAATGCTGTTCTTAGTGTTTGGTGATGCAGTGACACACGTGGCTGTATTACCAATTTGTCTGGTTGCTCAGACTGAAAGGGTCATTGTAGGAACTGACAAACATTACCCTCAGTTTTGAAATATTATCATTCAATTTCTTTCCTGGTGACTCAGTCATTAAGTGGTGTCTTGCTTGGCATTGCCTAGGAACCATGGAGACTTTCCTGGAATTTTGAAGCATATTGAGCTGTTAATGGCCTTACCATATATATATATTTTTTTTTTATGTGTCCGACTCTGGGCATAGGCTTTACAGCCTGCTATCAAGGCCCAGCCGTCCTCCTACATACCATACCATACACCTCTACATGTCATCACTTCGGCGCGAACACCCACCGTCCATAATGAATACATGCTAGGGCTGTCTCATACAGGACTGGTGTATTGGTATTAGCGGGGTATTTTTACGACATGTCAGCGGGTCTTCTGGTAGATCAGTAAAGCCTGATTTAATGAAATTCAAATCCTTAAACTGTTCCCTGCCTCAGCGAGGATTCGAACCTGGGTCCGTCGGGACTGCAAGCCAACTCTCTACCGATCGAGCTACCATGGAACTAGTGATTTTTCACAGAGGGTGAATCCTGTGATTCCATCTCCACCTTTCAGGTTCTTGTGTTCTGTAGTCTCGAGGGCACAGTCTATCCACACTAAATTGAATTAACCATTAGTGTGTTTGATGACAAAGTTGCCAATATGAAATTCTCCCTGGATAGTTAAAGGGATGTTCATCGTACCCAAGACCATCGCATGGAGGTAGTGAGCGTAGTTCATTTGGTTTGCTGCAAACAAGAGGAAAGAATGCTGTGCTGGAAGACTAGCATACTTCTTGGTTCCCTGTACTAGAGGAGCTTACGAAGTTTCAGAGGCAGGATCCCTCTGTAGAGGAACCACAGCTGAAATGTTGGAAACTTATTCAAGGGAGGTTGAAGTGAAAGGGTTGTCATGTCTAAGAAATGGTGCATTGTAGAGCAAAATGGATGAAATTTATGTTCAAATTCCATCTCTTTTCACCATTTTCTAAGTAATCCTAACCTCTACATGCCCTAATCTTAACAGCTCCTAACTCTCCTGACCAAACTTAACCAATCTGTTCCTGCTGCTACCAGTTTACTTTTATTTGGCCCAGTCAGGAATGGCTGAAGTGAAAAGGTTGTGGTCTCAGGCTTAACTGAACAAGAACCCAGTGGACTGCAGGCTGACACTGCTCTTTTCCTGCAGTCCACCAGCTTTAGTTTGGGGTATTAGGTGGGAGTTCAGGGATGTTTGTAGAGCCAGACAGCAAAGCTGCCAGATTGTGCCAGTGCCTCTACATGAAGGCAACCCTGTCCAACAGGGAACAGGTCTGTCACAAGCAAACAAAAGCCTGTCACAGTATAACAAGTGAGTCTCCCAGGTGATAATTGTAAATCTGCCTTCTTTTTGTGATAGACTTTAAAAATACCCGCTTGCAAAGTGGCAGCATTCTTTCCGGGTCGTTTGTACTGTCACCGAGTTTTTTTTTTTTTTTTTTTAAATGCAAGGAAGAAGGAATGAAAGGCTAAGGGCCTGCAAACTGCTTCCAAGAAAAAAAACAAAGGCAATACAAAAGAGCCAAATTCAAGATCCATTCATTTTGAGATCCCTGGAAACACTGCATTTGAAAGACTGGAGATCATAGGAAGTAGGAAATACAGACATAAAGCTTCAAAAGGCTGAACGTCTGGACCAAGTTAAGGTGTAAGAAGTTTAGTACAGCTTTTGAGAGTAAACACTAGAATATGATGCTAGTCATGAAGTAGTGTTATGGAAAGGATGTTGAGCCATAGAATCTTCTCATTGTATCACTGAGCATTGAGAAATAAGCTTCAAAAGGCTGAAAATGGGCCATGTTAAGGTGAAAGAAGTATAATTTATGAAAGTACCGGTAGAATATGATGCTGGTCATGCAGAAGTGTTGTGACATGGATGTAGAGTTATAGAATTTTCATATTCCCTCATTGAGCCATGTGAAATTAGCGTCAAAATGATGAAACTCTGAGCTAAGTCAAGGTAAAAGAAGTATATTACAGTTTTTGAAAGTAAATCCACTGTGTGCAGGCATCTTGAAAGTGATGGGTCCTTAATTTGGCTCTTGTCTGTTTTCTCTTAAAGGGAACAACTTTGCAAGCTTCCATCTTTGAGTTCCTACTTTTGGATTATAAAAATATGAGAAGTCATGAAGAAGTGTTTCGTTCAAGTGTAAGGAAAATAATGTAGAGCCATAAAATTGTCTAAGTCATTTAGCTACCGGTATGTGAAAAAGACTTCAGAACCAAACATCTGGGCCAGTTTAAAGTGGCAGAATTATAGCACAGTTTTTTATGGTAAACAGAGCAACCATAGGAATATTCAGTGATGTGAGTGTAGGCCTTTGAGACTGAGGATGAGTTTTGTTGTGTACTTATTGCCATTTTCTTGTGATAATTTGGCTTAATATATTGGCCGAGTTGACTTTCTGTTAAGTGAATGAAATCAGACATGGTAAGCTGGAGTAGAATGTGAAGTTCTTTATTCTTGGCCAAAACATTAATTGCAAGAGTTCAACATTTTGGGTGCCCATGTGATGGTGACCATCATCCACTAAGTGTAGTGCTGCCTACTTCTTCCTTCACTTTTATCACTCTTTTTTAGTGTCTGCCCACCTCTCTTCTTATTTCTCACCATCATCCACTCACTTGATGTAGTTCTGCCTACTTCTTATCATTCTTTATCTGTGTCTGTCTTCCTCACTTCCTATTTCTCACCATCATTCAGTCACTTGATGTAGAGCTGCCTACTTCTTCCTTCACTTTTGTCATTCTTTTTCTGTGTCTATCCTCCTCGCTTCCTGTTTCACTCATGTTTCCTGTCTCTTTATATTACTCTTCTTTCCATTTTAGGTGGCTTTACATGGAGTGACAAGCCTGTTGGTTTCCTGTAGGCCAGGAAACCATTTATAATAATGGATGATAACCATATAACCAACTCATATGTGGTCCCTATGTGTTAACAAGTGGGTTTGCAGAGGGTTAGTGCCCCTCCCTGTAAAACAGCTAACTCAGTGCAGGCTAATACTGCCATCTTCCTGCAGACCACGACCCTCCTTAAGTTCGATAGGAAGTTGATGGACATTGGTTTAACTGGGCAACTCCACCTTGCAGCCATTTTGGTGCCACCTCATGAAGACATACCCTTTCCGGTTTTTTTTTTTTTTTTTTTTTTTGGGGGTGGTGGTGGTGGGGGGGTTGATACAACCTTGGTAAACCCATTCAGTATGAGAGGTCTTTCCTAGTTTAAATATAATTGTCAGTTAGTTTGGCCGTGTGGAGAGAATTAAGAAAGCTACTGACCAGGAGAGTGTATGCAAGTGAGGTGGAGGCATGAACGAGGATGAGATGGAAGGATGGGGTGGAGAGACACTACAGTATATGAATGAGGGAGTTTGAATTAGAGAAAGAGACGGCTGATGATGGGAGACAAATTGACATGAAGGCAATTTGTTGGGGGAGGCGGTGGCAGAATTGGTAGAGAGGCGGCCTGCAGTCTTAATGGACCCAGGTTCGAATCCCGGCTGGGGTAGGGAACAGTTTAAGGATTTGAATTTCTTTAAGAGCAGACTTTTCTGATCTACCAGATGACCCACCAATATGTCATAAAAGTACCCCCGTTGATACCAGTACACCAGTCCTGTATGAGACAGCCCTAGCATGTGTTGAGTATGGATGGTGGGTATTAATGCCATAGTGGTGACCTGTGGAGATGTAGGAGGACTACTGGAACTTGGGAATAGGCCTTGAAGCCTTTGCACAGAGTTGGATAGGTAAAAGAAGAAAAAAAAAACTTCCAGGATAACAGCATCCATCAACAGATAGGAAGGCAGATAGATATATTGGACAGGCTTAAGTTTCCCTTTTACTCTAGTCTGCCATCCTCCTCTTGAGGGATAGGGAAGAAGTAGGGGGATCTGTGTATAATTGGATAATGCAGTTACCCTGTTGTAATCAGTTTCAAGATATGAAGGAGGCCGTCTTCAAAATAATTTTAAAGCCAGAACTATTGTCATACAATAAATAAAGAGCATGGACAAATAATCATAAATACAAAAAAAGAACATAATTATAAATACTAAAAAGGACAAATAATCATAATAAGTAGAGAGCAAACAATCATAAAATAAATAGAAAACAATTAGTAACCATAAAAAATTAAGCAGGGACACACATAATACAATTGCTTCTGTGCAAGTACTTATGAAGGTAATTGGGAGTGGGTTGGCCCATAATTCAGAAAGTTAGAACATGAAGTTTGCCAATACTGTTTGTTTACTCTTGACAAAAATATAGTAATCATTGGTGAAAAGTGAACTCTGGTTGCAGTTGAAGCACAGTACCAGTGTTTTTTTTATCTTAACTATTCTACATAGTACAATATGTACAATGTGTGGTAGATAAAATGCACTAGCTGTAACTCAGCAGGCTTCCTAAAAAGCATGTACCTTCAAAAATTCCAAACATGAATGTTTGCAAGTTGGGTTGCAACTATATAGGCAATGTTAAGAACTTTGTGAGTAAACGGCATGTGCATTTGTGTGCTGGAGTTTGTGGGTGATTGTGACAGCTTTTTGTATTATAATTCTTTTGTCTTAAATTGGCCTAAATACCAGTGTTTACCTTGTAGCTTAGTCTCTGTAGCTCATTGGCAGAAGAAGACAGTGCTTTGGCTCAGCCTTTTATCCATAGTACTTCATCATGACTATGATCATGCAGGCAACCTTCCCAAGTTCAAGCTTCTAAGCATGAAATATGTCCAGTGTTCAGGTGCATTAAACTAGCTGCCCAAACATGGCTGTTTATGAACTGTACCATTTGTTTAACTAATGCTCAGACAACATATAGCAATCCACATGCAGTCCCTGAATTAATTGCAGGCTGACAGTACATGTGTGTTTCTCTTAGACTGCTCTAATTTGAAGTTTTAATTCTTGACAGTGGCTGCCAAAATGCAACCTATTGATAGTTTTGAATGCAGTATTCCAAAAATAGAAATATGTGAAACTTTCCACTGTACAAACAGTTGAAAGTCAGTACATTTTTACATAAGTTAGACAAGGCAGTGCAACCTGCTCCTAAGAATCCATTATGGTGTTGGAGGTATAGTATGTTATAACAAAGTAACGAAAAGCTTTTCAAAGTAAAATCGTTTTATTCTGCTGATAAAGCATCCTTGCCTTTTTCAGTCACCTTAATTTGATTATCCTTATTCAGGAAAATGGAAACAAATTTTGATTGAAAAGGAGACCTAAGTTTCAGTATGAATGGAAAGGCTAGTTGCATTTCGTTCGTTCGTTTCATCCGTTTATAAAGGTTCCAGTATGCTTGCATGCGTCAGCCTGAGTCACCAAGTGGCGGCTGTCCATGCTTCTCGATGGGTTGAGAAAAAAATGCATTATTTGAATCCATCCTAGAGTACACCCGTCTAAAGTTCTCAGTTATTTCTAAAATTTAAACACAGCTTCAACCCAAGGAGTTTGAACTTGGTAAGGTTGACTATCTTGTAGTCTTATTCTGTTATTACAACTCTGTTTTCAGCATGAAATGATGGCAAATTTAGGCCAATTAAAACATGGAGTTTAGGTAGCGTAAAATTTGGTTGTACTCTACCTTTTTGTTGGCTTCATAGGGCTGCAGTTCAAGCTGTTTTAGGGTCCTGAAGGGCACAAGTCTTAATGTTTTGTGTCCTTAAGCTTATATTTGTTTGTTTGCTTGGAAAGACTCAATCATGCATGCGTCGGCCTTGGTCACCTGATGGCAGCTCTCCATTCTGCTCGATTTCTTGCAGCCATTCTGTTCAGTCACTGATCCCTGGTGTCACACTGATGTTGTCCCACACTATTTTTGGTATACCTGTCACAGTAAACATAGCACATTGCTGTTAGTTATTGAGTTTTAAAGCTCATATGTGCATGGTTAGGTTTTACTTACAGGACTTTTCACTAGACTCCTTCAATAGCACCATTGGTTACAGGTCATTGTCAGATTAAAAATGTATTTTACTGTAGGTCTGATCTCATTCCATAGCACTTCCAGTAGTCACTAGCACCACATGTTACAGGTTGTTGCCAGATTAAGAGTGCATGTTACTATAGGTAGATCTCATTCCATGACACTTCCAGTAGTCACTAGCACCATATGTTGCATAGCACCATATGTTGCAGGTCATTGGCAGAATAAGACATTTTTTCATTACTTGCACCATACCTTTGAGTTAATCTGTTGTCACAGCTTACCTCTCAAGATGGAGAGATGGCAGTTTTAGGCACAGTTACAGGGGAGAGCATAGTTACAGCCTTTCCATGCACCAGCACTTCACTCTGTGGGAGCCAACAGGCAAATGATTTGCCTGACTCATAGCAGACTCAGGTTTGAAGCTTCACTCACTCTTAGTTCCATGGCACTGAAGCATAATCCCCGTATACCATAGCCACTCTGAACAAGGATTCATTTTACTTGAAGCTTCAGATCAGTTTCATCAGCCACTGTCTATCTCCTTTCTTCCCATCTCCATATTTAGGTGGGAATAAAGGTCAAATTAATGATAATGATATTTGTCTTGCTTTTTTTATCCCTCCTTTCCTTGATTTAGGTGGATATATTTCCTTCCCCATTTATTCCTCTTCCCCCATGCCTCTATCCCCCCCCCTCCTGGTTTAATGTTCCCCAGTGGGACTACTTTCTCCAGTGGACCCATTTTCCCCCCAAGAACCCATTTTTCCTCAGGGCCCTATTTCCCCTTGCACCTTTCTCCATGGACCTATTTTCACCAAGGGACCTATTTTGTACCTGTGTACCTATGGACCTGTTTTCTCCCATGGACTTATTTCCTCTCATGGACCTATTTTTACCCTTGGACCTATTTTGTTATCACTCATGGATTTACTGTCACTCATGGACCTGTTTCATTTCCACTCATGGATTTATTGTCACTCATGGACTTATATTATTTCCACTCACGGATTTATTGTCATCCATGGACCTGTTTCATTTCCACTCGTGGATTATCATCCATGGACCTGTTTTATATCCTCTCATGGACAAATTTTTACTCATGGACCTATTTTATATCCTCTCATGGACCAATTTTTGCTTATGGACCTATTTTATATCCTCTCATGGACCAATTTTATAACCTCTCATGGACCAATTTTTACTCATGGACCTATTTTATATCTTCTCATGGACCTATTTTATTTTCATGGCTATATTGTCACCCATGGACCTGTATTCACCCTTGCATGTATTTCCTTTTTGGACCTACTTTCCACATAGACCTGTTCTCCCCATTGTGAAGCAGCTGTATATTTTGTGCACCTATAGCCTTCCTTGGATCTATTTTTGACATCAGACGTGGGTCCATTTCCCTCAAGAACCTGTTCCTTCTTGGATCTCTCTCTCTCTTTCTCATTGTGTACAGTGACAGTATTCTAGATAGAGCAGTAGCAGTTTTACATATACAAAGGTCTTACATCTATTTCCTTGCCCCATGAAAGGAGAAAGGTGGACTGCAAGAGGAAGGTGGCTTAAGCCTGCAGTCCATTAGGTTCATAATTCAGATGAGCCTTGGGTTGTAACTGCTATTACAGCACATATACCAGCCGGTCACCCTCCCCCTTCCTCTCCCCCTTCCTTTCAACATATCCAAACTTACCAGTTTATATCTCATCTCTCATGGTACTTTTCCCAGTTCTTTCACAGCCTACATTTCTCAGATCTGTCACACCTTGAGACCCAACAGTTCTCCGTACGTCTTTACTTGGCAAGGGATTTTCCTCTTGCAGCTTATTTCCCTTAGCTCATTGGTAGTGGAGCCTCCCTGTTGTATCAGTACCACCACATTCGCATTGCCCACCAGCACTGATTTACACTTCCCAGACCAACA
>JAGKTI010010631.1:0-27489 GCA_018397915.1 Birgus latro
TGTGTATATGTGTGTGTGTGTGTGTGTGTGTGTTAATAAAAATATATATATGTATGTATATATACAGCATATAAATTTTTCTGAAAATATATAGAACCATCCAACAATCTATCATCAATTTCTTTACTGCCACATTAGGAGCATCAAAACCCAGGGGCTAAGTTATTTAGTCGAGAACTTTAAGGCAAAAATGACCAGTCTCCTTTCCTTGAGTGGCATTATGTAGACAATAAACTTCAACCAGTTCTTGAATTTAAATCCTTATGGGCCAAATCCAACTGGAGCACATTAGCCTACTAGACCAGTATGCATCCATTTGCTGGTTACCAGTACAGTACATGGCTACCATTTGTCACAGTACATGATCTTGTGCATTAGAGAAAACCACCTGCAATGTACAGTCTCTTGTAGGTAGTGTTTACTGTAATTGAGTGAATGGATGGTGAGCACCCCCAATTCTACAGAAAATACCAAAATTATATATGCAACAGTACTCAAACTCTAACCTTGAATGTGAGACCTGGCTTAATCTGGTTGGTAAGCCTGAGATAATGAAGTGTCCAAAGGTTAGCTGCAAAATTAAAGGCAGCTGTCTCAGCACCCATCACCTCCAGCCCGAGCAGTGAGGCACTCCCAACTGGAATCTCAGGGAAAGCAGGGCCCACCACATCACCTAGCAAATGCACACATACATAAGTTAACACCTTCTATTCAATTATTTTATTCAACTTAGGGAGGCAAATCAGGTTGTGTTGTAAAGGGGTTAAAGAGACTGTTTCTAATCCTGTCACTAAAATGTGACAGTTTGACAGAACTTTAAAAAAATGGATTCAAGGGATAATGGTGAAAGGTAACCATGCAAGGATATGAACTGGTACAGACTGCTGGACATTCAGTGTGCAGTACAGAAATAAGGTAAATGGAAATGGTAACAACCAATCTTATTTTACTAACTTCAAGGTGACGAGGCCTGAGGCTAGGCTATCGTTGTCCAGTACATTTAAAGGCAGATACCTAATCTGCTTTCCTTGGTGGCATTATGAGATAAAAAATCCTCCAATTACCTTTTGGGGATTGGACCTAAGTAAGGCAATCAATCCAACAGGGGTTTTCTATACACTTGACCATTAGGCAACAAAGAAGAGAGTAAAGGAGACAAAAGAATAAGGTCAATAAGGCAGGGATTACAGAGACCACAGGTAAAGTCTATGAAAAGGAAAAAAAATATCCAGCGTAACAGGAGCTATCACAGATGGGAATGGTGAGGCATGAGTTAGCTGTGGAGAACCATTTCTTTTTCATTATTATTCTTGCTATGTCCTGACAATTTTACTGTACTTAATTTAGCCAAGACTGTATGGACTGCACAGGTTAGATAAAGCCTTCATTATCGTTATCATTATCAGATATCTCACCCTACACTGAATATAACCAGTAAGAGTTTGAAAGCAATGATAATAAACTAATAAGTTACCAGCTTCAAGATGTTAAGAGATCCCAAACTGTCTATTATATCTGCAAAAGAAACAAAAGGGCTTACCAGTAATGGAGATGTGTCCACTGGGAGTGTCATAAATATAGCGGCGCTTGAGGGAATAGGGGATGATGGGAGACTGGTCAAGGTCAATATCCAAGAAGTCATACACCAGTGCTCGGTTCTTGAGATCCAACAGAATTGATGTGTGCTTCCCGATGCTGACACCCTGTCATAAAAGTAGGACACAGTATGATCTTTGACAGCCACACATACCCGTGATTAATGCCAAGTGGATATTTATCGTTTCTGAATAACGCAAAGCTCTATTAAATATAGTGAATGCACATGTTCCCAAAACAACATTTCGGGCAAAATTATGGAATGTAGAGGTATTTAAAGCTCTCAGTTACTATGTACTGATATCACAGAATAAGCAAAAGGCAAATAAATTTACTCCTGTTGTCATTAACAGGATATCAACTACCATTATGCAAGTACAATGACAGCTCTGCCCCATTCATTACTACCATGCAACACAGTTGTTGATCCTGTAATGTGGGTTTCCATAATGCAAATTTTATTTTGCACAATGTTAGTAGAAGTATAAGAACCTCTCTTGAAAATTACTCTCTTGGTTCCACCTCACAGGTCTAAAACCTTCTGCACATTTTCATTAAAGAAAAAAAAAAAAATCTTAGCTGATGCACTTCACATACACCTATCATTTTTAAAAAGTGGGTGTCAAACCCTGATCATGTGCTCCTCTATATATTCATCCAACTAACTCAATACCCTGCCCATTCCCTAGTATTATCAATGTTCATATCTTAATTTCTCATGACATATTGAGAAGCAATGTAAGACACTAAGCTGACCT
The DNA here is from genome assembly GCA_018397915.1 of Birgus latro. Taxonomy (NCBI): domain Eukaryota; kingdom Metazoa; phylum Arthropoda; class Malacostraca; order Decapoda; family Coenobitidae; genus Birgus; species Birgus latro. The sequence goes on from JAGKTI010010631.1 coordinate 2,355, forward strand.
CTGGTATGACATCAATGGTGATGGTGTCCATGTCCTTCATCATCATTGTAGAACCATACACTGACACTTCCACAGACCCCTTCCTGGTGAACACAATGGGGATGTGCACATCACGTGATTCGCCAGGATCAAGCTAACAAAATAATCTTCATTAGAATCTTTAAGAAGAAACAGTCATTCTAAACTGAACATTTTTCTGTTCCTGATATTTTAGGGTGATCAATTTGTCCTATTCTGCCACCAATTAAAAAAAAAAAAAAAGCATGATGTGGGGACCTGAAGATAGGTTACCCGAAATCTGAATATTATGGGGCAGGCGACAAATATGGGAGTACTGTACTATGCTTAAAATTAAGACAATAACTTACTAAATAAGGGCAAAGGTGTTTAGGATCTCCAGGCTACTGTATGTCCCCATTTGGTCTTAGTCAGACAATGTGCTGATGCTCTTTAGTGGTAGTCCTAGACTGGTACGAGTATAATGTAACAACACTACCAAGACAGAGAGGAGACTTGGGAACTCAGAAAGTGTAAATACCGTGTGTGTGTGCATGCATTTGTATGCAACTATTAATCAGAAGAGAACTTATCTTGCCATAACCTTGCCCTGACAACACACTGATACTCCCCAGTGACAATTCTGAATTTGTATGAAGTAACAACACCAAGCTCTACTTTTTTTTTTTTTTTTTTGCTATTTGACTAGAAGAGAGCCCCTCCTCCTATGGGCTTACCCAAACAATGTGTTGATGTTCTCCAGCAGCAGTCCTAGGTGCATATGAAGTAACAACACCGTTCTCCTCCACCAAGACAGAGCGGTAGTCTGGGGAGTCAGGAAGTGTCACCAGAACTCCAACTTTGCTTAGGTGGAAATTAAAGATGCATGCCCGAAGCCCCACCTGCTCCCACTGACGGGCTACCTTCGGTCCCTCCAAAGTCAGCATAAATGGTCCAGCAGAATCAAACTGAAAGAACACAATAATAGAAAAAAGGTAACAAATTCACTTCATCACCATCTAGTTCTTTCTGTCTCCCTCTTTCCTTATCATCTAATTCTTCCTCTGTTACTCCCCACCTTTGAGTGGAGTCAAACTGAAAGAATAGGGCAACAGAAAATAGGTAACAAATTCATTTCTTCACCAACTGATTCTTCCTGTCTCCCTCCAACCTGGCAGCAAGCACCACAAAATTTTGGTGCTTTCCTTATTATTACCAGTTCACACTGATAACATTATACAACAAATGAAATGAAACAATACGGTACTGTAGACACAGGTGGAGTTAAGATTACATGACTTTAAATTGAGCTTCTGCAGTACTATACTGTAATATCTATCCATCATCTAATCCTTAACTGTTTTATCAGAGGCATAGGATCCCAGGGCTAGGTTACTTAGTCCAGATTTTTAAGGTGATAGTGACCAGCTGCTTGCCTCTGAGTGGTACCTATGTGACCAGTATACCAGTAAACCTCAACCACCTCTTACATGTCAACTCTAATGGGCTATATCCTGTTAGAGTGCCTTAACCAACTACTGTAGATCACCAGGTGTCCATAGTGTGTACAAAATATACAACACCTGTATCTTCTCCTCCAGGATGCCTAGTCCAAGTTCCTTTCCTACGGCGAACATAGACACGACCCACGTCTGCGGTCGCTTGGGTATGGGAAAGACCTGTATCTCTGTGCCCAGGCCCCGCACATCCAGCCAAGCCCAGTCCCCATCACCAGCATCATAGAACCGGTTTAAGCGACTCAGACGGTGAAGGCGGAACTGTCGCAATGGGTCAATGTTCACTGGACCTGAGGAGAAATGAGACAAAGGATCATGAATAAGGCATCATGAGGAGACATGAAGAAGCAAAATGAGCTGAGGAAAAGAAAAAAGCTGAGACAGAAGGAAAGTGATGAGAAGGCAAGAGGAGGCATGGAGTCAAATGGATTTCAGGTCACTCATTTTTCTCTTTACAGCATTTCCTTTTTTGGAAAAAAAAAAAATCAAAATCTTACACCTTCTGATGCTTACAAGGACTGTTGGAGTAATAAGGGATTTATCTCTGATCTAACTCAGCCAAGGAGAAAAGTACATCGTGATGGCAAGATCATGATATGGAATAAAAATGGGATGTTTGTTAACTCATTCAATCTGCTGATGTATTTTAAAAACTATTCTTGCTACCTTCAGATGATTTTATTCAATTTGGAATAGATCTTTTTTACTGATGGAGTTCATGAGGGCTACATCTAATTTAACCAGTTTGATTTTCCCTCCCGAGTTCGATAAAATAATCTGACATTAGTGGGAAAAAATATATATATACTGTATATATATACGTATTAATATATATACAGCATTGAGTAAATGGGAATTTGTTGAATGCTGTGAAGCGTATGTATGAGAGTACTAAGGCTGCAGAGCAAATGGACAGTGAACTGAGTGAATTTTTCTGTCTGAATGTTGGACTGAAACAGAGATGTGTCATGTTTCCATGGATGTTCAATCTGTATATGGATGGGGTTATAAGAGAAACAGGTAGGGCAGTGGATGCTGAAGCAGCCCTAATGAGAGACAGCAGCATCTGGAAACTTCCTGTACTGTTGTCTGCAGACTGTTACACGAAGACAAAGGGGAACTGCAAGGCTTGGTGAATGAGTCTGGGAGAGTGTAAGAAACGGAATCTAAAAAAAGGTGAATGTAGGGAAGAGTAAAGTTATGATCTTCTTGAGAAATGAAGTCACTGAATGTACAGTGAGGTTGGATGATAAGGAAATAGAAAATGAGAATGTATTTAAGTACTTGGATAATGTGATGAGTAAGGATGAAAGTTTGGTGGATGAAGTGCTTGAAAGGGTATATCAAGGAAGAAAGGTTGCTGGTTCTTTGAAAGCTGTGATAAGAAATAAAGAGCGCGAACATGGAAGTAAAAAAGTCGCTGCATGACAGTATTGTGAAACCAACTCTAACGTATGGAAGTGAAGCTTGGACCTTGTTGGAAGGACACAAATAAAAGGTGAGAGCAGTGGAAATGAGTTAGCCTACAGTATTTGAAAGGAGCATGTGGAGTGACATACTGTACAGAGACAGACTGACAAATGAGGAAGTATAGGAGCATTGTGATGTGGATGTGGATGTGATGGAAAGCATTACACTGAGGTGGTTTGGCCATGTGGAGAGGATGGAGAGCGAGAGACTAATAAGGAGAGTGTATTTGAACAAGGTGAAGGGTGGAGAGGGAGGGGGAGGCCGAGGATGAGATGGAGGGATGGAGTGGAGAGGTATATGAGAGAGAGGCATGTGAGCTGGGGGGAGGGCAGTGAAATGGCAGGGGACAGGGCGACATGGAGGTGATTTGTCTGTGGCCACCCCTTGTGGGACTTAGGCGTCTGCCAATAGACAGACAGAAGAAAAAAGTAAATGGTGAAAAAATGAAAGAACAGTACAAGCCAAAATGGTGCCTTATACCATTCCACAATAACAATGTATAGTACATGCAGTCCTCATCATAAGTAATGGATGAGTAAAAAAAAAAAAAAAAAATCACAGTTTTTTGCATGCAACTGCTACAGCAGGCTACTATAAATTGGGGGGAACTGGCAAATCAACTTTACAGCTTGCAATGAAACTTCAACTACTTCAGTCCAATGACATATTTTATTATCTTATTCTTGCTACCTTCAGGTGATTTAATGCAATTTAGGGGATACCTCTTGTACTGAAAAGGTAACTGTATATATAAACTCTCCAGTCTGAATTATCTCTCCCAAGCAGAATACAGTATAATTCTATCTATCTAAATATTGCCAGACGCCTCAACCCCACATCGGGCAAATCGCCTTTGTCTCCAGCCATTTCACTGCCCTGCCCCCAGCTCACACCCCCCTCTCTCATATACCTTTCCACTCCATCCCTTCATCTCATCTTCGGCCTCCCCCTCCTTCTCCCCCCCTCCACCTAACTCACATACACTCTCCTCGTCAGTCTCCTGCCCCCAGCTCACACCCCCCCCTCTCATATACCTCTCCACTCCATCCTTCCATCTCATTCTCGGCCTCCCTCTCCCCCCCTCCACCTCACTCACATACACTCTCCTCATCAGTCTCTCACTCTCCATCCCCTCCACTTGCCCAAACCACCTTAATGTGTTTCTCCTAACTCTTCCTATCATGACCACATCCACACCACAATGCTCTTTCACTTCCTCATTTGTTAGTCTATCTCTCCATGTGACTCCACATGCTCCTCCCAGTATATTTGTCTGGTGGTAAAAAAAACTATAAAACACATCCTAGGACTGAAGAGGTCAATACACAATTTTAAAAATACATTTTAATATGGACTTAGTAGCAAAAAAAAAAAAAAAAAAAAAGGAGGGGGGGGGCTATCTATAATGAAGATTGCCTGAATATACTGTAGGTGGTACTCACAGCCAGCCTCGTCGGAATGGTCAGGACATTGGTACTCTCCATCGCACCTCTCAGGTCGGGAGTAGCAACCTCCAGTCAGGCATTTCACTTGATCCACACCACATTCAGGGGCATCTTTTGGGAGGAGAGAAATCAGACAGTTTGAGAATAAAGTAACATGACAAAATGAAGGAATTAATGCGAGGAATGAGATGAAGGAATGAAGCTGCAGTTGCACTAGACAATGATACCAAAGAGTCCAACCTAATCATCAGTTTTTCATCTTGCCTTCTGCCTTTTTTCATGCAGCCATTCACTGGTACTCATGGCCTGGGGATCAGGTTAGAATGTTTCGCCTGGGCAAGTGACATGTGGGTGAGTGAAAGTAATGGAAGTCTGTAGTAACCTGGCCTATTTACATAGAATGCTGTATAAATACAATATTGATACAATGTCTCTTGTCTCATAATAATGAGTATATAACAAATATTACTGGAAAAAAAAAAATTCATCCATCCATCCATCATCCAATACTAAGTTTTCCCATAAGAAGCGTAGGAGCCCGGGGCTAGGCAAGTTGGTCCTGACATTTAAGATAAGACTAACCAGCCTCACTCATCCCTGAGAGGCATTATGTGAGCAATAAGCACCAACCACCGCTTGGATATAAACCAAACCATGCTCTATCTGGTTGGAGTACCTTAATTATCCACAAAACCACTAGGTGCCACAGGTTGATTATATGGTTACCACCCAGCATAGTAACTGGTTTCCTGGTGTACAGAAAACAATTTGGCTTGTCATTCAATGTAAAGTCACCCATAGACAGAAGGATGAGGAAAGAAAGAAGGAAAGAAATACATAAGAGGAAGGAAGGAAGAGAGGAAAGGGCAGCCACCCAAAAGCAGCACTACATCGAGTGAGAGGATGGTGAATGCCCCCACCTACCACTGCATAATAATTCATTCATTCATTCATCATCCAATCCTACATTGCCCCATGAGAAGCACAAGAGCCTGGGGCTAGGGAAGTTGGTCCTGACATTTAAGATGAGAGTGACCAGCCTCATTCATCTCTGAGGGGCATTACATGAGCAATAAACCCCAACCACCCCTTGGATATAAATCTTCACCGGCTCAATCCGAATGGAGCACCGTATTTACTCACTAAACCACCAGGCACCAAAATTTGGTTATATGGTTACCACCCAGCATAGTAAATAGTTTCCCGGAGTACAGGAAACCATTTGGGTTGTCACTCAGTGCAGTCACCCACAGGCAGAAGAAAGAGCAAAGAAAGAGAGATGAGGAAGTGTAAAGTCACCCATAGGCAGAAGGACGAGGAAAGAATGAAGGAAAGAAAGACAGAAGAGGATGGAAGGAAAGAAGATGGAGGAGAGGAATGATCAGACACCCGAGAGCAGCACTATATCGAGTGAGTGGATGGTGAGCGCCCCCATAATATAGTAAACTCTCAATTATCTGTTGCAATTCAGCCAAGCTCTAAGCCTGGTTAAAGCAAAAAGCCCAGTACTGTATTGCATATCCAGCGCAACATAAGGCTTTGAACCAGATACAGTGTTGTGATTCTATCTGTCTCGACCCTCTATCCTAAAAACTTTACCATGAGTAAAAGATGAAAACTAAGCATATAAAAACAATTCAGTAACAATACAGTACAGTAATGCATTACTGTACATAATGTACTATTGTATGTACTGTACTCACCAAGCGTTGGCATCGATGGGAAGAAACAGCACTGTCGGGCTTCCACTCATAAACAGTACAGTACACAATACAGCACAGGGGTAGTTTAACAATAACAAGAGAGCACTAGGACATGAACACTGACAGGCCAATAGCTTTGAAGTACGATATAGTACAGTAGCTTGAACATAGGATGTCACAGAGTTAGTCAAAGCACTAGGGTTTTGTGACTGCATGGTCAGAAGAGCAAGAGTGCGCAGGCACGTCTTGACTCTCCAACATCCACGGGTGAGAATGAGAGTGAGGTGGGATTCTTGGCTCACGGGATAAGCCACGCCCATGATGGATTCTGACTGGCTGGCTACTGACATGTTTTGGATTTCTCCTGGTGCTGCTTGGCTACTGCTTACAAGCCGGTTAAGACCCCTCAATGCTGGATATTGCATTGGACCGCTGGTTATATCCTGTTTCAGAGCCAGATGTTGAATAAAAATTGCTGGATATTACTTTAACAGAGCCAAGAGCTGCGCTGGATATTGTGTTGGGCTGAATGTTGTGACAACGGATAATTGAGGGTTTACTGTAATAATAATCACCATCATCATTAACAGTTTTATGGCATTTTCCTGTTTGCATGAGCCAGGATTCCTGGAACATGAATGATGTGTGAATCAATGTCTGGCCCATTTGCTGGGTATGCTGCATACAGTTTTAACACTTTCAAACTGGTTAGGATGATGATGATGATGACAATGATGATAAGTACTGTATTTACTTAAGGTACAAGTTTACTTAGTACCTGGACAACTGTACAGTGTATGGTAAGAGAACTACTAAGTAACTAGACAACTGTATGTGATAAAAGAACCACTCAGTAACTTGGATAACACAGGAGAATGGAAACTGGAGAGTGTGTTTACTGGGTACCTGAGGCATGGTGTGGGTGGTAGAAGAGGTCAGCATCAGTCAGAACAATGAGGTTACTAAAGTTGAATGTGGTGGGAGCATCAGGACCAGCAACAGATGTGGCAAAGAAATTTACACGTGCCCCATTGCCATCACGAGATCTGAAGATTTTCATAAAGTTATAGCAATCAGTCTCATCTGTCCTGTATCTGTAAAAGCAGCTACCCGGTACTTCCTCGTGATTGATGGGTCTGTGCGGCCATGTATCTGGGTTGCAGCAACACCACCAAAAACAACATGCATGTTTCATGTGAACACATATTACGGAATTCACTTATCTTCACCTTCATTAAAATACATCATCAAGAAACAGCACCTGAATATAGTACGAGCATATGAAAACAGTGTCAGTTTAGCATCCCCATCACCAACATCCCAAATGCATTTCCTACTACTAAGGGTCAGCAAACATGAGGAACAGAAAAGGAAACAAATGACTATGACAGTGGTATCTGCTTTCCCTGTCCACTTCTTTGTGACTGCATTGTAGGTTAAGGAGTTTATATTATTCTAAAATTCAACAGTGTATGAAATCACTGAATTGTTTTGTCTCAAGAAGTCTACTAAACATACGACATGGTCACAGTTGTGCTTGGTTCCTCCTTCTCATGTTTAGAACAATGATATACTTAAAATATTTTAGCAGACAGGAGACCTTTGAGACTGATGGGATTAAACACAGTGTTCATAAACCCCTACACTGCAAGAATTCTACCCCAAGAGAAATAAAACTGTCTAGAGTTAACGGGAATAAACCAACAAAATATATCCCCAGAGTGAAGGAATTAGCACAAAACCTAGACTAAATATGTCTTTCCACCTGGTAGCAGCTCGACGGATGTGTGGTGTTGAGACATTTGAGACACCAGCAAAAGCAGTGTCATTGTACTCCAGCTCCATCATGTGGTGTAGGATCCTTGCTGCATCTAGTTCATGGCCAGCATCCATGTGGTGTGTCTCCTCCCACACTGCTGACACCCCAAAGAAGGCACCTCCTTCACCCAGCATCTTCATCTCCACTGACCCTCCAGAGTGGTCCTTGTGTTCATTCCATCGTATACCAACCTAAGGATGTAGGGAAGTTTCTTATCTTCTACAAACAAGTACAGCTGACCTCAGAAGTTTCAGATACAGAAGCTTGAACTCTCAGCCATTGCAGATTCCAAGTGACTGTTCTAGTTACATTATTATCTGACCACAGTGAAGAGGTTGTTTCAAGCTATTCAGAAAGAAACATAATGACTTACAGAAATTCATTACTGCTATCATATCCAGCATGATACAGTTTACCATGTACAGGGTACTAGTGACTGCAACTGTATCTAAGGCTGCATTTCCTTTTCTGATGTCTTCTGTATCTTAATCAACTAGCTATTTTCACCCTCCCACCTCCTGTAAATCTATTATTTTACCTATTTCTTTCTTTCATTGCTCATTTAATCTCTCTCTGACATAAATCCGTGTGTCTTAATTAGTCCCATGACATCTATTGCTCCTTTGGTGCTGGAGAGAGATGTCTTCATATGGTAGTATTGATATAACCCAGCTACACAAATGCCCCTCAACTCCCTCTGTATCTCCAGAAAAACGATAGCAGACTGCAGAAGAAGGGTAACTTCAGGCTGCATTCCACCAGGTTTATGTCCTACTAAGCCTGGGGCCACAACAAGAACAACTATTTGCTTCTGATCACCTCTGATTTGAATATAAGTTTCCCTATCCATCTCTCACACCACACATTTTGTCTCCATTCTACTCCTTCCCAACTCTTCTTTACCCACTTTCTATACTCCTATCACTTTTTATACCTTCCTCTCACTATCCTATTACTTTTCTTTCCTTTTTGCTTTATCTCCAGATGGGGTTTGCTGTTCTTGTACATCTTCTCTACTGTCGTCTGTCTACAGTGTCCTCCCACTTCATTCCCAGTTTTTTCTCTTATCTTTCTCCACACCATCTCTCCATCTATACATCTATCCTGCTCTCATATTACCATCAACACTTAATACCCCACCCTTCCACTACTTCCATTAATACATCCTTAACATTTCCATCCACTTCATTTCATCATCTTATCTTCCAACTCTTCCATCACTTAATACCCCACCCTTCCACTACTTCCATTAATACATCCTTAACATTTCCATCCACTTCATCATCTTCACATCTTCCAACTCTTCCATCATAATTGTTACCTACATCTCACCTCCACAACACTCTCCAGATCCACATTCCTTTCACTACTTACATATGTACCCACTTCTCACAAGCCCACTCTCAAATTCACACCAACATCAATTTTTCATATTCTTCATCTCAAACTTTTTTCTTTCCTCATAACTCCACTACCTGTCTTTCTCTTACCCCTTGCAGTTCAGTTCTACATCCACTTCTCACTTCCCAATCATCAGGCTTCCCTGTATCTTACCCTCATATCTCACTCAATCAACCTCTCACGTTTTTATTCTTCTCGAACATTACCTGCTCTTCTCTTCCTATCCACATTAACCCTTCACCTCCATTTCACCTTACTTACATTTCACAATCCCATCTCTTGTCATATAACTCTCTTTTTAGACAGAGTAGCTCATGAAGCACTGTTCAGTCAGTCTCATCCTAAGCTTTTTTTGATGCAAGGTGTTTCATTTCTGTAGACTTTAGTGATCTTTCAAATTACAGTGCTTGTGGTCCCACATCGACCTAGTATTTTGTACTTTTTCTTCCAATACATCAGCCTACAACAACATATATGCTCTTAACTAGCAAAGATCCCTTATCCCTTTCTGTTCAGCTGATGGCCAAGTGTAGTAGTACAGTAGGATTAATTAGACTAGTAACCAAGGAGACATTTCTATCTCATACTCAAGGCTCTTGAAGTTTCATGCAACTACAACTCAGTGTTTAAGCTCTGTTTGTGGTCCAGTTACATCAGAAGAAAACAAACTAACTATATCCACTACCATACCCACCTCATGATTGCCAATGGGGTTTATGGGGACAGCAAGAGCATGTGAGACCAGCTGACCATCCAGCGTCACGACCCAAACAAGGATGTGTGCAGCGGGGGCCATCTCAGTGCTTGCTGGCAAGGAGAATGTTGTCACTGTTGGAGGAGTGCCGAAGACTGGCTCCCTCCCGGTGTACACTACCACTCCTTCTGCCAGCACCTGTAACAGTATGGCATCATGTACATTGACAGTCATCCACAAAAATTCTGTCTGCTTCCCTATTACTTTCTCGCTATTCCAATCTTTCTGCCAGCACCTGCAGAGTATCATATTATTGACAGGGCACATACAGTCACATGAAAAGCTGACTACTACTCCTCTGAATCTACTTTGCAACAACCACAACTTTCTTCTGCACTAAATTAAATAAAAAAGAATCATCTATGGGCACACAAACATACCAAACATCTTTCAGCATTGCAACATTAGCCAGCAGAGGGAAAAGAAAAGAAGGGATGCCTGCTTTACAGCATAAGATGCATCTGCTGTTGATGTAAACTTGCTGATGTTATTATAATGAGCATGAAATAATTCAAATTCACAAGACACAGTGGGATTTATAAAATAAGCAGAAAGCCATGGGATGCAAAGTGAGGCAGCAAGGAGAATTTGGGAAGATATCTGAAAGCACTGGATTTTAAAAAAGAATGTTGTAACCACGTCACTGTGTGAAAGATCCTTCAGGTTAAATATCATCACCTGGAGATAGCAAGAAAAAAGCCAGAAATAGCTTCAGGCCTAAGGGGTTAATAACTGTGCATTATAGGGGTCACTAGGAAGTACAGTACAAGCTGCAAGACTAAAGACGAACCACATAGTTGAAGTGTGTGATATAGAAGTTATTCCTGACATGCAGTGTGATGAACTGGCCAGGAGAAGCATCAGGGGTTGATGTCTCTATCTGGATGTGGCGGTCCCTGGGTGAATGGTGTGGTACTCCGATCAGAGTTGCTGAGGCAGTAAGTCCAGTACTTGTCACCAAACTGGGGGGGTGGAAAAAAAAAGAAAAAAAGTTAGTACTTCTATATAATGTATCTGACTCTGGGCTCAGATCACATACTGTACTGCATTCCCTGAGACCTAGCAGTCCTTCAATGGGCCAAACCTCATCACAGGTATGTAACGCATCAGGTGCCAGAATTTTCTCCTCCATTTGTTACATGAGTTTTTGCTGTTTGAGGGAGCTGTGACTTGAGAAAAAGCTTTACTCTTGCATGGTGCATCATGGACACACTAGTACAGCACAGGAGGCACTTATTACTTCTTCCTTCCCAACAAATGGACTATTCCTCAATTATGATTTTTTTTTTTTTTTTTTTGCAGTTATAGTCATTTCAAAATAACTTGGTCCAAAGTTTTGTCACTTTGAACTTTATTTCACACTGCCAAACAACAATTAAAGACATTATTACTGAATGACTCTACATTCATTCCATAGTATTTTTCATGACTTGCAGTCTAGCATTATACCTTCCAATGTTGGATACTGTACTACACAGTTTTTTTTTTTTCCAGATATACAATACTTCAACCATAACTCTAATGGCTTACTCAGAGAAGGAGGGCAACAAACACCAGTTCTGAGCATTCAGCTCTATTTGAGCCCCATTAATCTTGTGAGATTTTTTTTTTTTCCCTGCTGCCTCTGGAATTTACAAAAGACTTCTTATACTGATGGAGTTAATGTAAGCTACTGTACTGTATATCTAACCACTACAGTGTGATGAATCTAACCTTAGCTGAATGAAATTAACTGGTGATAGCAAGAATAAAAAATATATAACCATTACCATACTCAGCGGGGTAATCAGAGTTTTACAAGAGCTACAGTATATCCTCAGATGACCATAAAATTCACGAACTACTGTGAGGCCTCACCTGGCTGATACCTGAAGGCCTAATGCATCGTCAGGCATGTCGAAGGTCACAGAGGCAACACCCTGACCCTCCAGAAGTGTTTCTCCACCCAATGTCACCTCTTCTGTCTGTGGCAAAACAAAGGCAAGGGGTTTTCATGAATGGCTGAAAATGGAATGACTGTAGTACAGATGGGCAGCCAAAATATCGAAGACACAGTAGAATCCTATCATAACCATATATACAATGAATAACAGAGACTTTGCTGAAGTTGTTCTTGTGGTCGAAGCTTTCTTTGCATATAAACCTAGTAGACTGCAGACTGAAACTGCCTTTTCCTGCAGCCCACCATCCTCCAGTTGGTGGACAGGGAAAGAGCTAAGGAACATTTGTATGACTAGGCAGAGGGGTTGCTCACCTATATCAGTGTCACAGCCTGAAAGTCACTCTCCAGCGCCAAGAGAGATTATACAGTTTTAGGACAGGTTTCAATATGAGGGTTATGAGCCAAAGGTCAAGAGAAATGTACCTCAAACAGGCAGCTGGCACCCATATCCAGGGTCTTCTTTCACAATACAAACTGATTTTTATGCAAAGCTCCTACACGTATAAAACAATTACTCATACTAAACTACTGTACTGTATTTTCTTTTTCTGGAGAAATATCTGTACAGTACAGTAAGACCTTAAGTTGAACTTCTGTAACTGGAAACTTCCTTAAGTTGGAAGAAATTTTTGCTTCCTTGTATACATTTTATTATTATTTACATAATAAGTAACCATTCTAAAAAAGAAAAAGGAGATTTTCTGAAATACAGTATCAGCCTAGGAGGGGTTTTAGTGCTTTTTTCAACGTATCATTTTAAATTATTGTACATAAAGGTTCCTTACGTATCAACAATTGAGTTGGAGGAAGGTTAGTTCCCCACCCCGTAGAACAACTAATTCAAAGACAAATGGCTACCCCTTATGGGATTATGGCATCTGGCTTTAGATAGACAGATAGAAAAACAGATAGATAGATAAACAGAAAAATATTTAATTCCTGCTAAGAGTAGGGTAGTCACAGATGAGTTGAATTTGTGGATAATTCAGACAGGTTTAAGTTCTAAGTAGTCTGGCTTAACCCGAAGCGTCTTGACGACGTGTGGGTATGTCACAATGTTTTGTCATGGTGACACACGACAACGTACCCATATGTTATGCAATTGCAAGGTGTGTCATTTGCACATTTTTCATTTTGGTAGGCATATGTAGACCTTCCTCTACCCACTGTCAGACAGGGATACTGCCTGGCCCCACCTGACCCCCCCCTCCCCCCCACATGCCATTTTCTCGGCAATTCACCTGTTAGCAGTGACCTGGCCAGTAAAGACATGTCGCACCATGGTCTCTCCAATGACGAAATTCATGGTGAAAGTGATTCCTGAGATGGAGGACAAAGGAACAAACAAGCTAGAGGAAGAAGAAACAGAAGCGATGAGGTGGTAATGTCATAAAGGAAGGTGCCATATGTTGATGTGTTTGGTGAGTGAACAACGCTTACTGTATATCGCCTATACAGTATTATTGTGTGAAAACCAATATTCTCTTGTACAACATATAAATTTGTACCAAATAAATAAATAAATATGTAATTTAAAGTGGCCTGAATTCGTTACCCCTCCCATAGTTTGTTTGCTTTGGAGCCCGGTACCCTCATAGAGTATGAAAAGGTAAGGGTGACTCTCACCTGTAGCAACATTTATAAGCTCAGGATGTTTCTCACCAAAAGCGAAGGTATGAGCCAAAAAAATATTTTTCCAAAATTGGCCGGGATTGGGGGGGAAGCAGAGGCGGAAAATCGGCCAGGACGTGACAGGTTAAGGAGGTGTTACTGTAATTTTTATGAGCAGGATAGCATGACTTTCTTCTCTTACTAGTCTCACCTTGGTGTTCCCTCCAGTGGCTCTAAAGGTTACTGTGATTCTGGACCCATCCAGCTCTTCTTCTTCCAGTGGATGATCATCTTCATATGTGGCAAACAGCTGCCAAACATAAGATGATCAAAGGTTACTAAGACATCATCTTCATCATCATTTCAACACTAATTTCACTAAAATGCCTAGCTCAGAGTTTGTCAAACTATAGTCTTTTTACTCTAACCTGGCCCAGATTTTTGTCCTTTCAATACATATTTGTCACAGATAGATCAATGGCATAAAAAGACAATAATGCTGCTCTACATCCTTTCCATAGCACTTCTTTTTGACTAATGTATTCTAGTGTTAATATAGTATTACAATTCAGCATTCAACATGGAGAGTGGGCAATTTTAGGCCAGGTCAAAGTAAAAGAAGTAGAGTATAGTAGTTTGCCTAACATGCCAATCTGTGTTATCAGCCTCTAGCTAAAACTTGGATATCTTACCCAGTGTGGCATTACTGGCCAGTTCAAAATCATATCCTTTGCCCCTGAGAGAGAGAAGGTTAAGTACACACATATGAGTATGAATTTCACTTTACATCTTGTAACCTATCCTTGACCCTACCTTCTTTCTCCACCCTAATCTTTTCCCATCTCTTTTCCCTCCTACACATGCCTATCTCTCTTCCTCTTAATGAAGACCCCCATTCCTCTCCTCTTTCTACCTGAGCGTGACTTGCTGGTAGAAAGGTGCATGTTAGACATCAGAGAGAAGAAGAAAATGGATCATTATTATCCACTATTATTGTTTGCAAATAAGCATACAAAACTGGATCCAAATGAATTTATGGCAACATATAGTTACATTATAAGTACTGTACAGATTAATTTTTCTTTTTGTCACAGGTTTCTGTCTTAACATAAACTATACTCAGGTAATGAGGATAGGTTATTATTGAGCAACTCTGGTCTGTCTGGCTGGACAGACTTATCAACTGCAGTCAAGCAATTGTCCCTGCAGGGCTGTCCCATGCAATGAACCAATGCTCCCTTGTGGTAGACAGTGCCTCACACACAGGAAAGAGTGTGGAGGTTTGCTTCCTGGATGGAAACTGCATTTGCATCTCTCCAAACAGTTAACGGGGGCATAATAGTAGGCTCCACATCACCCATTATTTGGTTATATGGTTACCACTCAGCATTGTAAATGGTTTCCTGGGTTATCTACAGGAAACCATCAGGCTTGTCACAGTGTAGAGTTACCTGATGTAGAAAGAAGAATACAAAATGAAGGAAGGATGGGAAAAATGGAAGAGAGGAGGGCAGACAGTGAAAAGGAGTGAGAAAGGTGAAGGAAGACGTAGGCGGCACTACATCAAGTGAGTGGATTATGGTCGCCAACACCTACCACCAAAATATAAACTGAAGCTGATTATAGTTTTCCCTACATAAGAGGTACAACTAACAAGGAGATACTGCATAACCTAATACTTGTAATTTTATACAAGTTACAGAGGTAACTTTAATTAAACATGTCAGTAATGATTCTCACATTGATGGTGATGGGCATGCCAGGCCTAAAGATAAGTGGCTGATCCCCGGTGAAGGCCAATTTAGCCCGCTCCTCCACTATTCTAGCCATCGCAAATCCTCTCTGCACCTGCCACCCAAACGCATCCCCAACTTCTGCCCATACTCGTACCGTCACACCTTGAAGGTTACCAGGTGTTCCTACTATCCCACCCAAGGCAGTCCACACTGTGTAGAGAGGCAGCACAAAGTGGTAGGAGCCAAGGAACTGGAAGGAGAGAAGCATTATCTTCATCATCTTCATTGTCATCATCATCATCCCAACCTTTTTTTTTCCACCTAAAGATGAGGTGAGATAAGGAAGTATAAATAACAAATATGGTTTACAAATCTCCCTATCTATCTATCTATCTATTGCCTCAAGCTAGATTTTGAGTGGGCCTGTCTCCTTAGTGTACAAGTGAGTGCACACACACTCTTTCTCTCTCTCTCTCAGTTTACACCCACCTATGTGCAGATGCACTTCTGCCTCCTGCCTTCAATTAACTTAGCTTTTGCCTGAATGCCTGCTAAGCACCTCAGTAACCACAAGTGTTGCCACTGTATATCATGGGACTGTATTTCCTTTGGTAAGGAAACTTCCCATTACCTATCCTTACAAGTTTATTTCTGTGTATGACATATCAATATTCTTTTGCATGCTAAATGTGCAATCTATGCTGGAATGACCAAGATTTAAATGCCATAAGAAAGAATATTACGTTGCAGTATGCAAAATACTCGTAAATAACAAAGGAAAAGCTCTTAAAGGCCTCCTAATTTCACCAGAATATGAGCCACGGCCATCAACCTGATTATCACCATCTCATCCCTCCCAGCAATCCTTTCACTGCATTATTCTTTAAGCACTGCCTCTTGACTTCTGACCTAGTACAGTATCACTGCCGTAAACTGCCACTTTCCCCAGTGCTCTATGACATGAACAGAAACTTCTGATTTCTGTGCAAAAAAAAATCTACTGTCCTATGAGTATCATCCTAACATTCTTTTCTCTACATGAAGAACCAAATTTATTGAACAGATCCTATTACCTAAGCACTGTTTTACCAGCCAAAGCTCATTTTAGCCCCTTCAATCCACATATTTCTCATTCTATTCTTGTTATCTCCAGATGGTTTTGTTCAGCCTGGAAGAGACTCTTTGAACTGGACATACAGTAGTAGATAAGGGTTTCATTAAACCATTCACCACTAGAGGTCCATCCTGACAGACTCATTTGGTGGTAGTCTGGGAAAAAAAAAGAGAGAAAAAAAAAAGACAGAACTGGGTTGAGGGGGTTAAGTGCCAGACCCCAAGCATACTGTTACATTGCTCAATCTGAAGTGACCTCTGTTCTTTGAGCAATGTTCTTCGAGTCTTTACTTAGCTTGAAGTACAGTACTGCTCTCCTAGAATGGATGCTACTACTGTACTATAAAAAGATCACATTACATGTCTTAGTTCAACCTGAAGTGCTGCTACCCTAGTACAGACTCAACTGTTGTAAGCACACCACCATGCAAGTCTGCTTAAATTGTGGTACTGATCTTCAAACAGACTAATGTTAGCCTCCATATGGCTAAACTACGGTACTGAATTACTATTGGTTAATTCACGATTCCTATCGCAACAGCTTTCTACTACAAAACAGGGTATATACTGTAATTTATGAAAACATTTATTTGTCTTATTCCTCCAGGTCAGCCTACAGGCACTTCTAAGACCGTTTGTTTCTGATGTCTTTCTCTTGACTCATGCCAAAACACAACCGGCTCATCTCTGCTGCTGTATGCTAATGCTGAATCACCCTACCAGTTATTGTTTAACTTGAGGTGCTCATCTCATCCAAGCTGTCTACCACAACTCTATATCCAAGCTTACCGGTTCAATGAATAGTTCATAAGCTGTTTCAAAAGTGGTGGGGATGTGACCAGGGTACTCATGATAGGCATACTCGAGGCGAAGGGTGCAGTTGCCATGCACATCCCTCCAGTTGGTCATGTTGGCCACCACCCAACCGTCCAAAAATTCTGTTCCCATCTTCACTGTAAGGGGCAGCCGCACAAATACCTGCCAAAGAACAACATGGATTACGCTATATGATAATGGGTGACCATAAACTGCAACCCCTTATCTCAACTGGTGAATTCCAAAGTGTTAAAAAAAAAGCTTAGTCAGTATTACTGATGTCTACCTTGCATCTTTTTTCTACTTCCGTTAACACTTTTCATGCTTTATTGTGTTTGCTTTTATGCATTCACTGATGGCATGGTTTATTAGTTGTTGCTCAGCCCCAGTCTATCTGACTGTGTACACCCATCAACTGCAGGTATGCAAATGCCCCTATGGGGTTGTCCTACAGGTTCCATACACCACTGTGATGTTGTGTCAGTATTTAAGTGTGGCTTGTGTTGTGCAGTGCTTCATTATGTGTGCCATGTTGTGTGGGTCTATTTTACAAGCTGAGCACATGTCATCTGTGATTCCACTCAACCCTGCTGTAAGCTGGCTGCTGAGGAGGGCTGGGTGATATCCTGCTCTAAATCTTACTAGATGACCTCATTCATCTCTATTAAAGGATACCACTGAAAGGTGGATGTCAGGAGGGGGGTTTGTAATATAGTGTTCTGACTGAGGTGTTGCACTGTCCTGTGTGTGATGTGAGTATGTAGGTGTTTCTTTATTTCTAGTGTTAGAATGTCTGGAGTTGGGACATAGTTGTGAAGGGTCTGATAATGTTTGTGTGGAATGTCAGAATTCCACAGTACAGTATGGAAAAGTAGCCTAGGCAACTATATCAGTTTCTATAGGTGGGTCAGAATTCTGCAATAAGGAACAGTGACCCAACAGCTATTTCTGTTTCTTTGTGTGGTTTAGAATAGTATATATTGGAAAGTGCTCTGGCCAGTTATATCAATTTCTATGGGTGGGCCATAATTCTTTAGTATGGAAAAGTGACCTATGCTAACACAACAGTCTGGGTGGGTCTGATTTTGAAAGTAAGGAAAAGTATCCTAGGCAACTATGTCAGATTCTAAGTGTAGGTCAGAATTCCAGTGTATGGAATTATTACTTCTGCATGTATATTGTTTCCATGGTGGGTCAGAATTCTATAGTATGGAAAAGTGCCCTAAGCAACTATTTTAGTTTCTATGGGAAGGTGAGATATTTATGACATGAAAAGGTGACCTAGGCAACTTTATCAGTTTTTAGGGGTGGGTCAGAATTCAACTATATGGAAAAGTGACCAAGGCAACTACCATATATCAGTTTGCGAGAATTCAATAGTATGGTATGGAAATTTGACCTTGGTACAGCGTAACTATGTCTGTGGAGGAGGGAGTGTGGTTAACCTGGAGTAGGACAATGTGAACTTTGTGGTGTCAATGAAAATGTATATGTTGTTGAGTAGTGATACAATGTCTTGGATGATTTTATAAGTTGACATGACTAAGCAGTACCACAACAGTAATACTGAGGTTATATTAATGAATATTAATGATCTCATATTTGGACTTAAAACAGTGTCCAGAGAAGCAATGGACAGTGAAAGAATAATTAGAAGAGTGTATACAAGTGAGGGACAGAGAGAGACAAGGGATGAGTCAGAGACAGGGTGGAGAGGTACCTAAATGAAAATGGTGTGAGGTGGAGGGAGGGCAGCCTCATGGTGGAAAACAGGGCAATATAGAGGCAATTTGTGTGTAGCCACCACAGCCCGAATTATGGCAAATGGTGATAGGCAGACAGACATATAAACAGACTGACAGATAGATAGGTAGAGAGATAAACAGACAGACAGAGTGATGGATAGATAGACCATGATCAGGTTGGCAAGGTTACTGACCTCAAACCTGGGCCTAAAATAGTGTTCGACAAGGATGGTGTGATCCTCCACTTGGCTGCGGGCCTGCACCCGGAGTGTCCAGTTCCCCACCAGCGGGTAGTCAGGCAAATCAAAATTCAGGTTCATCACGCCTGTTGAGGAAAGGGGCATTATATACTGACTAGCCACTGCAGACTTCTTCACAGGCTTCATGCTTACTGTAACAAACTAGGATATGGAGGCACTGGAATCCGAATACTGGATTCTACACTAAAACAATGAAACAAGAAAAGGGAACTTTGAGTCATGAAAAGAATGACAGTGCACTGCTTTCCCATCAGTCACAGGAATATAATTGCTTATATCATAATTGCCATCCCAATCTTAATTCCCATCTAAAAGATGAGGTGAGATAGGATACACAAAGAAAGAGAACACAAAATTAAACAACATGACCAGTTATAGAAGCCTCACAGACACATCATTCAAGCATCTGAGATGCTGAATTCACCTCACCCATATACAATACTTGATTGCATTTAAAAGAATAAGTGCATTTCACTCAAGCCTGTGGGATACTTATTCTACTGATTATGAAAGAAAAAATTGTTAAACTCTTATTATGTTTCTCTGTACAAACTTCATACATTCATTTCTGCCTTTTTCCATTTCCTTAGCTTCCCCAACTTACCTGCCTCATTTTCTCAAACACTCATTTACCAAATCCATACATTGTTTGAGTCTACCACACCTCTTCTTATCTCCAAACACCAAATCCATCCATCTTCTTAGTCTACCATGCCTCTTCCCATCCCCAAACTCACATAGGCTTACACCTTTTCTTATCCATCCTCTCTGCATGATCATACCATCAATGTACAATTTTTTAACTACTGCTTTATCAACAGACTTCTTTACTGCTCGTTTTTCATAAATCTCTATCAGTGTCATGACCAGGTCTTCACAAATGAGGTCATGGTGGGGTCAAGCCCTATTCTGAGGAGGGCCACTTCTGTACAGTGTGTACTGTATATACTGAATAATCTGAAATTTCTAATGGGAAACCAATAGGGGGCAAGCATCTGAATGAGGAGGGGGGGGGGCTGAACCATCCCAGGCTCCCCTGTAGCTACATCACTGATCTGTTTCTTATCCAGTGGCATCCTGTGGGTCTAAGCTCCCCCTATTTTCAGTGGTGTTACAATTTTTCCAGGCTGTCAGAAGACTGAAAACACTGCCTTTTGTTGTAACTGTTGCTTTGACCCCATGCTCATTTCGACAAGAACCTCATGGACTGCAGGCTGAAGCTGCTCTCATGCTGACCATCTTCCTACTTTCGGGGGATAAGGAGGGAGATGAGGGCTGTTTGTATAACTGGACGGGATAGTCTCGCTGTTATATGGACAATCCTCTTCAAGTCCCATTCATAATTAGACTGGAAATGCACAGAACTATGCCCAAGTAATTACAGGTAAACAAAATTATGGAAAAGAGTATGCAACAAAATTTTCCGGTTTTCTTACATGAATTTAATCTTTTCAGTCCTTGGACTTTATTTTATTCATGCTCTATACAGACTTCATCAATTTCTATGCCTGGGGACTCTCCATGAGCTGAATAAAACCATCTGGAGATAGTAAAAATGTTCTAAACTAATACATCATCAGATTGTGGGATTGATGCTACTGTTAAAGCTCTGCCACCTGGATTAAAAAAACAAAAAAATGGACCCCTTTTACTTAGTGATGGATCTGACCCTGTTACCTTCTCCACTGTGCAGGCCAAATCGACTCCTTAACCATCTGAGCCTGGGGATGTCGTTTTCATTTTGTTCTTGCTATTCCTGATGGTTTTATTTGCTTTACCTTGGGACAGACTTTTCTAATAAGATGGGTTTGATATATTCTTCTTAAAATTGCACCCTCTCATCTCCTACTGCCCATCACCCGCATNNNNACTTCTACTGTCCCACCACCACCCACATCCACTTCTACTGTCCCACCACCACCCACATCCACTGCCCAACCACCACCCAGCCATTCCCTACCGTGGCCAGTTTGCAGGGACGGCCACCGACGCATCTTCCTTCCTCTGGGGTCCTGTGGGAAGAGAGTCAGGTGTGAGAAGTCAGGTGTGGGATGGTGTGATTTGAATATGAAGTGAAATTTGTCAGGTGTGGCATGGTGTGAGATGAGTCAGGTGATGGATAGTGTGAAATTGTTTTAGTAATCAGATAATGGATGATGTGATGAGTCAAGCGTGAGAGAATGTGAAAGATATAAACAATAAAGAAGTTACCAGAGCAAGATACGAGATAAATAAACTTCGGTAAATAAAAAAATGAATAAATTACTCACAACAAAAGCGAAAATAAATAAATACAAAAAATACACCCAGGAATAGGTAAGATTATAGTTCATTCTTTTTCCCTTAAGATCCCTCCCGTGTAGACATGGAAAACTGCATACGCCACTTCTTTAGCTATTTATATTGCAAACTACACATTGTTATTGTGCTGAGTGTTATTTACATCTGATATTATCCGCTTAGTTTCCATCGAGAAAAGTCGTACGTATGTTAAAGCAAAGAACTGTAACAAACTATATCTGTGCACTGCTTTCCTCTTTTTGTATACTGCAGACGAAGATCAAGCCCTCCCAAATGCAAACCCTCCTATTGTATAATATAAACGAGGGTCGAGTACCCCAAATGAGTGAAATCAGTGGGGCCCATTATGACCCCCACCCATCACTCACCACCCAACTCATAAAAACACATAACAAAAACGTAGCAACAATGGCGATGACGTGGCAGGAGGCGCACCGTGACGCCCACTCGCGCGCGCTCGTCACGCTGGTTCCTACATTCATCAGGGTCGGTCAGTAAACACCTCTGGATAATGGTCCAGTAGTAACTTCCTTGTTTGTCCATGCCCTGGCCATTGCTTTCGTGACGCATTTAAAGGGGTAATCACTGTGTGTGTGTGTGTGTGTGTTTAATGGAAGGTCAAAAGCACACAAGCGGGGGATCCTATGTTCTTGTACGTTCAATCATCACTGCAGTTTACCCACAAGTATGCCAGTGTAGTGCAACTGTGTGGAGACCATCCTGCACTCCCTTGGGATGGTTGGCAGGCTGTAATGTTTTGTGGTCAGATGAACTCAAAAGAAAATGGATTTCCGTTCGCATGTTATATCGTGGTGAGTACGGTACAAAAGTTGCATGTACTCTGTTCTGTAAGTCAAATTACTTTCATACATATCTGTGTAGGATTACCGGTATTTCACAGACTAAGAATCGGTAACTCCAGCTATTAGCGGGAAGAATTACACACACACACACACACACACACACACACACACACACGAGACATGAACAGCAAACTACAGAATGCTAAGGCGTAGTATGCAAAATAAATCGCTAAGGAGGTGTTACGAATGCAGTCCTTATATACGAAGCCCAGAAGCCTGAATTCATGGCCTCTGTGAATATTTACGAAGGTGAACTATGGGAGGAACCGCAAAGTATGGACCTATGAGTTTCGCGACTATAAGCTCACAGGCAAAGGGCAGTACGCTAAGCACCACCGCTCAAATATCCCATGCAGAGTAGATTTAGGCACAAAAAGGTTAACTGACTCATATCTGAACGATGTGGGTGTAAGAAGGCATACACCGATCCCTCTGTAGCGATTATTACTTTGTTTTCATTAATAGGCGCTAAATTTAAAGGACAAGTACTTCGTCACTTGGGACTGGCTATGCATAATAAGCAAAATATAATGTCATTCAAACACCACACGTACACATGACAAGCAAGAAATACCAAGACAACGTTCTGAACATTTAAGACACAAGGAAAGATTAGACAGATAAATAGACAAACAGATGGATAGATAGACAGACAGATAAAGATAGACGGACAGACAGAAAGACAGACAGACATGATGGATATATAGGTCGCTTCGTCGCTCTGTATGCGTCAGCCTAGGGCACCTACTGGCGGCTCTCCACGCTGCTCGATCTCTGGCAGCCTCTTTATTCAGTCCCTTATCCCTGAGGCCACACCTTACGGCCTTGTCCCAGGTCTTTTTCGGTCTGTCTCTCGCAACCCTACCCCCGACATTCACACTTCTCACCTTTCGCACCCAACGTCATCCTCCATCCTCTCAACACACCCAAACCATCTCAATCTGCCCCTCCTTATCATAACACCAATATATTCCAGTCCCATTCTTCCTCCCAACTCTACAATCGCAATCCTAGCTACTCCCCCCCCCCCCCAACCCGCATCGCATTCAAGGACGCACAACGCATGCATTTAATCACAGTAATTTGTGTACGTTTGAACCTACGAATATCGTCTTCCTTTACTGCCCAGGTCTCACTACCATCCAGCACTACACTCCCGACACATGCCGCATACAAAGATCCCTTAGCACGGTGGGAGAGCCCTGTCCATGTTAGGAGAGGCAATAGCTCCCTCAACTTCCTCTAACCACTCCTCACCACAGACAGATAGATGATGGATAGATAGATACATAAAACAGACTGACAGAATGATAGACAGACTGACAGATAGACTGATGGACAGACTGATGATGGATATACTCGTATATAGTAGACAGATAACATAGATACACAGCCAGAGACAGACAGATAGACGAAGGTAGATACGCAGGTAACATGCATACATTTAGAGAGAGAGAGGGAGAGAGAGAGAGAGAGAGAGAGACTACGCACACCATCAAAGAACACATCAACGCACGGGGCAAGCTTTCCATCCCAAATGAGAGACTAAACAAGCAGCCAAAGATGGTGTTGGTGCAGGCAACGGCGTCATCACAAACACCGAACTGTTTCCTGGTGTCCACAAATCATCCCGTTTGGGGAGTCAATACGGAACTTGAGTTATTTGCCGCGGAACTTGAACTTACCGCGGAACTCGAGCTATTTACCGTTTGTTTTTGGTCGTTACGTAAATACACGGCGAGATCCAGGGTGGCGACGCAAATAGCAGGGTGATAAATCGTTGGTGATGCCTGGCAGAGTTCCTGTATCCATAAAACCACCAGACTGACGACAACGCACTTTTGGGACTGGTTTTAAGGGCATATCTAGGGAAAAACGGAGAGGTAACAGGTAACAGGAATAAAAAAAAAAGTCACCGAATTGAAATGGCTCTCTTTCTGTGGCCAAGTCTGAATAGAGTACAAAGGTCTTAATGTCTGGCTAAGATGCTGATCGTGTTTGTTTTGATGTTTTTAGGTGTCTTTGGCTTGTCTCGCCGTTTGTGGTGAGTTTCTGGGAGGAAAATAAATCGTGTGTCGTACTCTGAAATTTAATCCTTACGTATGGCTAAGATGCTGATCGTGTGTGTGTGTGTGTGTGTGTGTGTGTTCCCATAATATCTCAATAACGGCTTTGAGCTATCAACATGAAACCTTCAGGGTAACAAGATATGGCCAAAATCTTGGACGAATTCGAAAATGGGCACTCGGGGTCAAGGTCAAGGTCATCAAAATGGCTGCCAAAGGTCAACTAGTGTTTATCGCCCGCCTTTAGCACCATTATATCTCATGAACGGCTTGAACTATCAACACGAAACCTTCAGGGTATCAAGATATGGCCGAAATCTTGGACTTGACCAACAATATATTCTGGCGGGCGATTATCATTCGGGAGCCGAAGGCTTTTCTTTTATTTATTCATTTTTTGGTCTTGCTCTCACTAATCTTATTTATTCAGACTAGATGTGTCAAACTGGAGGGGCTAGATACAGCTTCCATTGCAAGACCTCTCTCCCCTGTAATGAATAAAATCGTATGGAAGCAGCAGCAGCAGCAGCAGCAGCAGCAGCAGCAGCAGCAGCAGCAGCAGCAGCAGCAGCAGCA
>JAGKTI010010632.1:0-28078 GCA_018397915.1 Birgus latro
TTTGTATGCAGCATGTGTTAGGAGTGTGATGCTGTATGGTAGTGAGACCTGGGCAGTAAAGGAAGAGGATATTCGCAGGTTTAAACGTACAGAAATGACAATGATTAGGTGGATGTGCAGTGCGTCCCTGCGTGCAAGGCCTGGGGGGGCTGGGTTTACGATAGAAGAGTTGAGAGGTAGGATGGGACTGGAGTGTATTGGTGTTGTGATGAGGAGAGGTAGGCTGAGGTGGTTTGGACATGTGGAGAGGATGGGGGATGATAATTGGGTGCAGAGGGTGAGAAGTGTTAATATTGGGGGAAGGGTTGGGAGGGGTAGACCGAGAAAGACATGGGACGAGGTCATTGAATGTGACTTAAGGGTTAAGGGACTGAATAGGGAGGCTGCCAGAGATCGAGCAGCGTGGAGAGCCGCCATGCAAGCATGTTGGAGCCTTAAAAAACGAAACGAACGAAACAAAACGAAAGCGGCGGAAATGGAGGGGCGCGACAGCGACATGATTACACCTTCAAGGACGACTTTCAACTGATTTAGGTACGTATCTGGGTATAAAAGGGTTCAAAGTCAGCTGCTAATGTATATGCTATGAAATAAGTCACTGGAAATATTGACAATACATACTAAATTAGGTTTGTCTAGGTGAATATATCACTCAAGCATCTCCCCAAATTTTTTATATACTGTATATTTATATCTTGAAAGCCCAGGCTAATTAAAAACAACACAGAAGCACCCAACTGATGGACCGCGGCTCAAGTCATTGCCACCAAGCATCACAAAAGTGACGGACCACGGTTAAGTGGTTAAATAACGTTAAAACAAGAAATAAAGTCTTATAAGCAGTTTATCTGATAGCTGTTGGAATATTGACTTGTTTAGTAGCCACAATTCAGCTGAGCTACCAAAACAGTGAGGATGGCAGATGCTGCAAGGTCATGTACTAACTGAAGACGTTTATTTGATAAAGTTTGTATGCTCAAGTGTCAACAAAACTCACATTTAACACATTAATAATCATTCTTATATATATGCACTTGTATTATGGAGCTGAAGTGGTCGCCATCTACAAACAGGGAAGAATATGTGTCGTTTGCTGAGTGTCGGCTGCCGGCTGGGAGCGTCGAAGTTAGGGGGAAAATGACGAAGTTTGCGACATGTCGAAAAATTTTTTCTTTTGCGAAAATGAAGCATCGAAGTAAAATGCGTTGAAATATGAGGACTTACTGTAGTTTTATTATTATTATTATTATTATATTATTCTTTATGCTGTGTGTCTACAATGTTACTTCTACATTTTAAAAAGCTTTCATTTCATTTTCTGCCACAAATCACAGGAAAAGTTCATCAAAAATTACTATTAATAACCATAACAAAACAAACAAACAAAAAAAGTAAACAAACAAAAAATATGGCCAAAAACACACCCATATCAGCATCTACACATTACATACATAACAATACCAAAATATGAACACTCTAGCACAAACAGAAAAAAAGTTATGGTTGTGACAACACTGGGTAGGTTGCAACAGTCCTGGTGAACTTTGACTGCGATTTGTGGCAACGTTTGCTTGTGGTGCGTTGGCAGGTTTTGACATGCGGCCCCTCATTTAAGGTGACAAATCAGACGAAGAGAGAGAATAGGAATATCATAGGTGAGCAGTGTGTGAAGAATGATGAAGGAAGGGTATTGATGAACAGTGGGGATACTGCAGATGCATGGAGAAAGCATTACAACCGGTTGTTGAATGAGGAGTTTTACTGAGATGGGGAGGGTTTGGAGCCAGCAGGTCCAGTGTTTGGCCTTTGGACTTTGACTGACACTGCTACTGTGAGCAGGGCAATAGGTAGCATGCAGGTGGAGAAAGCAGCACATGTGTCTAGGTTGACTGCTGAAATGTTGAAAGCCTCAGAAGATATAGGAGTGAGGTTAGTCGCTGAGCTGATAAATATGATTAGATATGAGTCTGTTGTCCTAGATGACTGGCTGAAGAGTGTAATTGTAAATGTGTATATGGAGAAGGGTGATGCCCTGGAAAGAGGAAATTATAGAGGCATAAAGCTTTTAGACCAGATAATGAAGGTAATGGAGAGAGTTGTAGAAGCTATGATTAAAGAAAGAGTGAATATTGATGAGATGCAGTTTGGATTCATGCTAGGCAATGGGACCACTGATGCCATAGTCACTGTCTGACACCTTCAAGAAAAATATACAGGAAAGAAAAGGGAACTCTACATTGTTTTTGCTGATTTGGAGAAGGCCCTGATGGTATCCCTCGAGAGGTGGTGAAATGAGCATTGAGAAGGCTTGGGATCGAGGAGTGGCTGGTTAGGATGGTTGTGGAAGGTGAAGGGAGATTTGAGCAATGAGTTTCCGTGAATGTTGGTGTGCACCAGGGGTCAGTTTTGAGCCCATTATTGTTTATCATGGTATTTGAACCCATCTCGCATGACTTCAGAAATAGACTCCTGTGGGAGATGTTGTATGCTGATGATTTGGTGCCGATTTCAAAAAATGAAACGCAGGAGGAGGAAAGATTTAGGATGTGGAAAGATGGTATCGGGCACAAAGGCTTAAGGGTAAATGCAGATAAAACAAAACTGATGTATCTAGGGCTGGTGACGGCACTGTCAAAGGAGAGGGAGAGTGGCCATGTGCAATTTGCCAGAAGGACGTGGGAAGTCATTCCATCTTGTGCAGAGTCTGTGATAAGTGGGTGCATAAGAGATGTAGTGATACAATATTAGAGGTAGACTGTGATATAATGCTGATTTTATGTGTGTGGTGCACAGTATTGGAGACTGTCAGGCGAGAAAGGATTGAACTTGCTTGTGAGTCTCTTGAGTGTGTGGAAGAGTTTTGTTATTTGGGTGGCATGTTATGTGCTGCAGGTGGGGCACTCACTCACTCTTTGGCTAGAGTGAGGAGTGGTTGGAAGAAGTTCAGGGAGTTGCCTCTCCTGACATTGTGAGGGCTCTCCCTCCGTGGTAAAAGATCTTTGTATGCAGCATGTGCTGGAAGTGTAATGCTGTATGGTAGTGGGACCTGGGTGGTAAAAGAAAAGCATATTTGCAGGCTCAAATGTATTGAAATGAAAATGATTAGGTGGATGTGCAGTGTGTCCTTGGGTGTGAGGCCTGCGGGGGGCTAGGTTTACGATGGAAGAGTTGAAGGGTGGGATGCGACTGGAGTGTATTGGTGTTGTGATGAGGAGAAGTAGATTGAGATGGTTTGGGCTTGGAGAGGATGGGGGATGATAATTGGGTGCAGAAAGAGAGAAGCGTTAATGTTAGGGGTAGGGTTGCGAGGTAGACTGAAAAAGACCTAGGACGAGGTCACTGAGTGTGACCTCAGGGATAAGGGGCTGAATAGGGAAGCCGCCAGAGATTGAGCAGCAGGGAGAGGTGCCATTATGTGACCAAGGCTGAAACATGCAAACATGTTGGAGCCTTCAATAACAAACGAACACAAACAAACGATGTATATAATTATATGTTATCATGTATACAATAAACCAAAACCTGCCCTTGAATTTAAACCCTTCATATTTTCATCATTCTAAAGCTTCAGTCACAAATCCACACACACTTCTTTTCTCGTATATATTTCTTTACTCTTTCTTACCTTAGTCATGGAGTCAGGGTAAAAGTTAATTCCTTTAGGTACAAGGAGGGCCATTTTAGCAGCAGAAACATTGCGAACAGTGTCCAAGAAAACTCGCCATGATCGTTCATCTGGGGAGTGACGCCACCCATATGGCCATCCTAAGATCACAGTGTTTGGCTTCATCCCACCTAGTCCACACGTCTGAATGCTGGAAGGAAGGAAGAAATATCGATGAAGACAAAGAGAGATGACTGGTGAACTTTTTCAAAGCTATGGATGTATGTGGGCATTTTATTCAGCTGAGTTAATTTCTGGCAGACCAAGTGATATCTGAAAATCTGACTACTAGAGTTCTTCCCAGGTAAATAAAACTGTTCTGTTGTAACCTGAAAAATATAAATTAGTTAATCCAAAGTAAGAGAAAAGGTTAATCTGTGTTAACAAAATATAGCCAGTCTCATAATATCCACTTAAACAAGTGCAGGCCTGAGGATTGGGTATGGTACCATGGTTCAGTACACTAACAGCATTATATTTAAACAAACGAAGCTTTAACCAGCAACAACTTACATGTGACTAATGCCCTCAGTAATGTTCTTTGCAATGAGGGTGTCAACGAAGCCTTTCACCCGCTCCTCATTCATGGCACGCCGCAAACTCTGCCGGGCTGCATGTGACTCTCCATAGCTCTTCTGCAGGATCAGGTTGGCATGGGTATTAAGATATGGAAGAGGTGGTGGTCAAGTGGTTAGAAAAGTGATCCACTGTCCACAAAGACATGAGTTTGATTCCAGGTGGGATTATGGAACTGCTATGGGGTTTTTAATTTTGATTCAATAGATTATAGTGATCTTCCACAAAAATCACTGACAGCACATAATAAAAACCCTGCTATGTACTGTGTAACCATCACACCAGTCCTGAATGAGACAGCCCTACCATGTGATCAGTATGAATGGTGGGTATTTGCAATGAGGTGACGACAACTAAGAACTACAGCACGTAGGAGGACTGCTGGTCTCAGGAAGCATGTTGTGAAGTTTATGTCCAGAGCTGGAAACTTAAGAAAACAAAATGCTGCTCAGTCTCTCCATTACCATGCTGCTACTGGAACTATCGCAATAAATAAATTCAGATCAATGCAGTGGAGTTTGTAGCAGCAAACAATTACTGTACATTAATACCTCAAACATAAAAGGAAACTTGAAAGTTTTTCATAATCTGTCAATCTCCATGAAATGTGGACACTGAAGGATAAATGCAGATTGTATGGGTATACATCTCTGTGAAACTGATTATACCATCTCTTGAAAAATTTACACTCATGCATCTGGATTAACCACCAATATACTGCAACAATATTTATGTCCAGGACAAATAATGCAAAAATGTTTTAAAACAATACAGTAATACGGTACTGCAACCAAATGACTGTGAACATAACGGGATGTGCTAAAAGATAGAGTATATTAGCATAAATAAATAACCTATGCAATGAAAAACTTACAGAATAATCCCCTTCAATGACTGAGACTGCGATGGTGAGACCCTTGCCAGCTTTCAGCTGAGAAGCAAAAGTGAAGAGTTTCTTGTACTTGGGTACAAGGTCCTTGGTCAGCTTCACAAGGATCAGAATCTGAGGCCGCCAGTTTTTGGTGTGTGGTGGCCCTGACAAGGTAAAAGGTGAAGAAGTAGTGCTTACATTTGAGACCATATTATCTCTTGGATTTCAACATCCCATCTGAAATTTTTTTATCAAAATTAATAGCTCAGGAAATTTTGGTTAAATCACAAATGATACTGGTGTACAAGAATTTCTCTGTGAATAACAGTAATGAATCTGAATGTTCTTTACAACATTCAATACAATTTATTCTCTCTCTCTCTCTATCTTTCCAACAGTCCTTCCTCTTTATTTTACCATTCTAATATTCTTCCATTATAATGCATGATTTTATGCTAACTACTGATTATCCCTTTGTAAGATATGCATTAAGTACTACCGGTATATGAGTCATCAGCATTATCAGCAGAAGCATCTCCAATACTTGCTCCCTCCTGGGAATCTTCTAACAGAATGGTTGTGACTGAAGTAAGCTACTTTTTTGCTATCATTCCTCTTCTTTGAATAATATTTCATTTTTCTCTGACCAACTTTTCTTTTCCTTCATTTTTTCCTCCATAAATACCCATGCAAAAGTACATCATACATCATACAATATAGCAATAAAGTTCTTCACTACAGCTGCAGGCATATGCTGGATGTTAATTATCAGAGAAATTTACAAAACTCTGTAACTGAAGAGGGGAACTGTACTACAAAGTAGCACTGCTGCATGGATAAACAGAAACCCATTATGGGCATGTTCAAAGAATGCCCATGGACAGTGACAAATGTCTGTGAAAGGAACACCACATGTTGCTGGAAGAAAAGTAAGGAAAGTATACTGGAGAGAGAAAGAGAGAAAAGGATGGGGCAGAAGGATAGTCACGAAAGTCAGTGAAGTACGTAAGCTTCAGTATCCTCAAGGCAACTCTGTTACAAGCATCCACGGCAGCAAGGTTCCTGACAGTAAGCGAGGTGTCACACATGACAATAATGATGATGACCTCCCTCCTGTTCATCTCCCTCACATTTCAAAATTCAATTCAAAACCATTGTTAAATTCCGTTACCTTCTTCTAGTCGCAGCAGAGAGTATCTGGCAGCTGAGAGGGCAAGACCTCTGATGCCATCACCCCATTCCTTCTCAGCTCCTCGGAATTCTATATATTTGTAGATGATGCCAGCAATAAGCATTGCCAGCAGTGCATAGTACCATGATGTCATGAACATTACAGTGATGCAGAGTGACAAGCCCACAAATGACAGTGACCTGCAAGATACAGAGTTATTTAGATTATTTATTGTGATAATCCTTGTCAAAAGTTACTATAAATCATTCCTCTTCCAAAAGTAACACAACTCTTACTTACCTACTTGTCATCAAAGTTCTTCAAATCAACAGAATTTTGTATCTGAAATTGGGTCACTGCATTGTACAGTATCCTCAGCATTCAGTAGTTTCCCATGACTAGATGTTCTTTACGTTATCTCTATTCAATCCTTATTTTTTTTTCTCTCCATACACAACTAACTCAACCATCTCCCCATCTTGTTTTCTATTCCCATCAGCTCACCAATGATAGTATTTGAAGCGGGGTCGCCAATTGGGTGTTCTCAGCAGTGTCTGGAGGGCACAGGCCAAGTTGACAAACCCATAACACATCAGGAAGAACATGGACAGGATGGGAGCGATGTAGTCCAGGTTGCCAATCAAGATAGCCATTTGACATATGCCTGCGGAGAGGGGTACAGCAATCATCAGAATGAGGCTGTTGTTGGAACCCAAGGCCCACCTGGATGTGAACCTGAGAGGTTGCAGGAAACCAGCTATTTCAGTTAAGTGCTCCTAGGTTAATCATGTTGAAGGATCATCTGTACAATACTGTGAAAGTGAGATGCCTGAGATAGTCAGTGCATTTTGGTTTGAAGGGCTGTATGGGGATTGGCTAAGAAGTATTCTGTTAATAAAGAAGCAGAAAAAAGTGACGTAATGAGTAGGAACAGCAAATATGACAAAGATCTAAGTAAGGTGGAGGTTGCTGTTTAACCTAAGTCTCTCTAGCTTAGCAGACCCATTGACCACAGGTAAACAACTGCTTCTGTGGGGCCATCCTTCATGTACAGTTCAGTGTCACTAGACATGGATTATCATAGTTTACTGTTGTATAAAATCATAAGGCGTGGTTTGATTGTAGTTCAGTTCACTGTAACCTTTTACCACCAATGTTAATAGATGTACCTGAGGGGTTAAATTAGATAGAGAAGGTTATCTGGTTGATCATCGATGGGAGTGGCACAGGGAGAGAGAGTAATGGTGAGGCATTATAGGAGATGTCAATGTAGGCCTTCTCTGTTCCGTTATCCTCTTCGTATTTTAAGTGGGGTGATGAAATAGGCAGATTGGGGTCAATGGAGTTTACTGTGAGACAGTTACTTGAATATATGTAAGAGCTTAGCGTGACCCATGTATGGTTAATAGCAGTTTGTGCTAGTTGCGGTCCTCCAACTTTACTCTCAATCTCCTACTCCCTATTGTTCTCTGGGAATCTCTCTCCTTCTCTAACTTTCTCTCCTGGTTGTCTCTGGCTCTCTCTGGTGCTCTCTCCGGCTCTAAACTTCCTACATGTGATATAGGACTTAGATCCCCCTCTAGCTTCCGGCTAAGTGTGTGTGCGTACGTGTGTGCGTGTGTCAGTCATGTTTCCGGCACATGATCAGAGGTGTTTGGCATTCTTGATTAGTCTGTAAGCTAGGGGATGTGTAGTTGTCTCTTCCTGGAGAACTTCAGACATAACTAAAATGTTTTACATAATGTTACCTACAGCTATATACTGTAGTTACATACCGTACCTACATACAGGTATAGTATTATGTCATACCATGTCGTTACCCTCATAGAGAAAATGCCTAAGTCATGGCGATTTCTAGATTTTTGCCTAAATCAAATCTCCATTCTGTGGTGAACCTATTGGTATAATTGCCAATGTCATGTCTACTTTGTGAGCGATATAAGATTAACCATAACTTTCCCGCCTATATCACAAGCTGACTTAGGCATTATTACCAGTATTTGCTTAAGTCATGAATGTACTACAAACCGAAGCTTCAGTTGCATAACTCCACTCCGTTTAATCTGGATTCCAAGAAAGGTTAGTGCATAACTTTACTCTGTTTAATCTGGATTCCAAGAAAGGTTACTGCAACATCTGGAATGAAACCGAGGGTGACATGAGAAGTGAAGTTTTGCATATTTGTAGTACCATCATTTCGAAATGATCATTTCAGAGAACCCAAATTTACAAGAGCTAGTAATCTGGAATGATGGATGTGGCTTCCAGAACAGAAATGTGAACACTGCCAATGCCTATTCTGCTCTTGCCAGAAAACACGGCATCAACATTGTTCAGAAGTTCCTTGTCGCAGGCCACACACAAGTGGAGTATGACTCCATGCACAACACCACTGAACAAAAAATAGTGAATGATGTCTTCACTGAGAGAGATTATGCAGTACTCATCCAGTGTGTGTGGATCAAACCATCACCATACATAGTCAAGCAGATGAAACACAAAGACTTCATGAAGATGAAGAATACATTCTTCACCAACATCAGGCCTGGGAAAAGTCAGGAGATCCAGTGGTTCATGATCTACAGGGGATGATGTACCAAGGTGATGGAACAGTCAAGTACAAGCTGTCATTCCACATTCACTCAACCTGGGAGACTCTGCCACACCTGGTTCAAAACACAGAAACTAAATGGATCCCACTGTTCCCATCACGAATCCCTATCAAATGTGGAAATTCAATGAGCTACAGTCCCTGAAAGCAGTTATGCCAGTTGACTGCTATAAATTCTTTGACACCTTGTCTCCTGAGTAATGAATGTTAAAAGCCTTTAGTTACTATAAAAGGTAAATCATAATTGTGAAAAGATGCAAGGAAACAATGTTTTGAGAAGGACTGCATTACTTTCTTCTGCACTTTTCCTTGAGTTTCCATTTCAGAAGGTCTGAGTTTCTTTTTCAGGTCTGAATATCTTTTTCAGGAGGTCTCAGTATTTTATTTATCATTTTTTTATGTATTGGTGCTTCAGCATTATGCCTAAGTCATATGTAAATATTACCAATAAAATTGCCTAAGGCAGTTTATTTTGTTTTATTTCAATAAATAACACTTTCCACATGAAAAAGGCATATGAATGTGTTTGTCCTTCTATCAAGAAGTTACAAAAGGATACACACTGCACTGACATCAAAATTAAGAAAATGAGACAGTTTCCTTTGATTTCCTAAAAAGTAGAAAAAATGACTTAGGCAGTTTCTTTATGAGAGTGACGATATCATGCCTATATATCGCTCAGTCATGCCAACTGTCATACCAACGACAGTAAATATTGTCATGACATAATGCATATCATATACACATTACAATCAACTTGTATGCAAATTAAGTGAAATACATAATATTGTAAAAGTAACATAACTGAAGGAATTCTGTAACGTAACTGCAGTTATATCGTGTTAATGCAATTGTAGTTACACTGTGTACATGTAACTGTTACGCAAGTGTGACTGTAACATAACATTGTGTTAATGCAACTGCTACACAACTGTGGTTGCAATAAAACTGTACAGTAGTTACATCTTGTTAATGAAACTGTTACATAATTGTGGTTGCAATAAAAGTGTAGTTACATCTTGTTAATGCAACTGTTACATAATTGTGGTTGCAATAAAACTGTAATTACATTGTCTTAATGCAACTGTTACATAATTTTGGTTGCAATAAAATGGTAGTTACATCTTGTTAATGCAACTGTTATATGACTTGTTACATTGTGTTAATGCAACTGTCACAAAATGTGGTTGTAACAAATTGTAGTTACAGAAATGTAGCAATTGTAAAATACAGTAATTGCAGTAATGCCAGTGTTTGCAGTTACATACTGTAACATAACTGCAGTAATGCTAGTGTTTGTAGTTATATAACTGTAGCAATTGTTACATACTTGCAGTAATGCTAGTATTTGTAGTTACACAATTGTAGCAATTGTAATATAATTGCAGTAATGCTAGTGTTTGTCATTACATAACTGTAGCAATTGTAACATAACTGCAATGATGCTTGTGTTTGTAGTTACATAACTGTAGCAACTGTAACATAACTGCAGGAATCACAAGTGTGGTCATTGCCACTATATAATTGATACATATGTATATAATTTATACAGTAATAACAATACAATATCATGAATCAACCATATTTGATGTACAGTACTTGTTTATTTGAGACATCACAAGTGTACTAGCTTAGTTGTGCTGCACAGTTTGAAATTAGATGATATTATACATAACCTCATATTTTGTTATTTTAAATAAAATTAAATATACAGTGTTTACTTACTTTCGTTTGTACCAAACATCACTTGATAATATAGTCCTCCAAAGGTTGTGGTCAACTTGAAAGTTGATATGTTTGCTCATTTTTAAATTCATCTTTAGGTATTGGTTGTAAGTACTAATGTATGCACAGTATGTGTCTGAGTATGGCAAACTATTGCTAGCTCCATTTGTGTTTGATTTTCCTTGTAACTGTAATATGAAGGATACATGTGTACTTATCTTTTAATTCTCTGATCTCACTAGATTTTCATATGCATGTATGTATGTATAATACAGGCATACCCCAGTTTAACGATGTAATTGATTAGGTAAAACACCACTGTTAGGCGGGGTATCGTATATTGGAGTACGTATAACACGTAATGTGGAGCATTTACCAGCCTTGGGTATATGTATGTATTATACAGGCATACCTCAGTTTAACAGTATAATTGATTAGGTAAAACCCCATCATTAGGCGGGGTATCGTATATCGGGGTACGTTAACACGTAATGTGGAGCGTTTACCAGCCTCGAGTTCCTCCGAAACCAAGCACAAAACCCACCCAAATGAGCCAGAAAACAAGTTTTAAAGCCAAGCTAAATGGCCTAACAGCTATCAAGGATACTAATCTAAGCCTAACACCTGTAAATAACTCACTAAAACCAACAAATAAAATCTGAAAATCGTCAAATATACGAGTAAGTGTGGAAAATATCACCCTTAGTAAACTGTACTCCAAAATGACAATGTTCACCCCATCTATGGCTAAAACACATTAATCGAAGTCTAAAAACAGTTTATAAATCAACCTAAACACACAATTTTAGTCTAAAATATCATCTATCTATCTATTGCCATACGCCTCAATCCCGAACGAGGTGGCCACAAACAAATCGCCTCCATGTCGCTCTGTTCCCCGCCATTTCACTACCCCACTCCCAACTCACACCCCCCTCTCTCATGTACCTCTCCACTCCATCCCTCCATCTCATCCTCGGCCTCCCCCTCCCTCTCGCCCCCTCCACCTCACTCACATACACTCTCCTTGTCAGTCTTTCACTCTCCATCCTCTCCACATGCCCAAACCACCTTAACGTGTTTCTCCTAAAGCTTCCTATCACGTCCACAACCACACACCACAACGCTCCTTCACTTCCTCATTTGTTAGTCTGTCTCTCCATGTGACTCCATGTGCTCCTCTCAAAGAACTCATTTCCGCTGCTCTCACTCTTACTTCTGTCCTTCCAACAGGGTCCAAGCTTCACTTCCATATGTTAGAGTTGGTATCACAATACTGTCATGTAACAACTTTTTCACTTCCACGCTCACCTCCCTATTTCTTATCACTGCTTTCAACGAACCGGCAACCTTCCTTCTCTGCTGCACCCTTTCAAGCACTTCACCCTCCAAAATTCCATACTTACTCATCACACTACCCAAGTACTTAAAAGCACTCACATTCTCCATATCCTCCCCATCCAATCTCACTGTACATTCACTGACTTCACTTCTCTCGAAGATCATCACTTTACTCTTCCCTACATTCACCTTTAGATTCCGTTTCTTACACACTCTCCCAGACTCATCTACCAAGCCTTGCAACTCCCCTTCGTCTTCACTCAACAACACAGTATCATCTGCAAACAACAGTACAGGGAGTTTCTAAACACTGCCCTCTCTCACTAGGGCCGGTCCAACATCCACTGCCCGTCTTTGTATCTCTTTCATAACCCCATCCATGTACAGATTGAACAACCATGGAGACATGACACATCCTTGTTTCAATTCAACCTTCAAATGGAAAGATTCACTCAGTTTGCCATCCACACGCACTGCAGCCTTAGCACCCTCATACATACTCTTCACTGCCTTCAACAACTTCCTATCCACTCCATATATTCTTAATACTTTCCACAATCCTTGTCTAACCACCCTGTCATATGCTTTCTCCAGATCCATGAAGGCTGCATACAACTTCTTTCCCTTCTCTAGAAACTTTTCCACTAAGGATCTAAGAATGAATATCTGGTCTACACAACCTCTTCCCTTCCTAAAACCTCCCTGCTCTTCTCCAACTAATTCCTCTGTTATTTCACTGACTCTGTCAATAAGTATCCTACCATATACTTTTCCTACTACACTGAGAAGGTAAATGCCCCAATGATTACCACACACTGCTTTTCCCACTTTTCCTTTGTACAGAGGAATAATTATACCTGACTTCCAATCATCTGGGACTCTACCCTCCTCCCACGCCAATCTGCACACCTTCCACATCCATTCTATTACTATCTCTCCCCCATGATTCAGCATTTCACCACACACTCCATCAATTCCTGAGGCTTTCCCCATTTTAACTTTCTTCATTGCTTCCACCACTTCCATCCTACTAATTTCTTCCTCTCTTCTCACAACCCTCCTTCTCCCTGCCATTCCCCAGCCACTTATACTTGCATTACTTTCATTCTCTATGTTCAACAGTTCATTAAAGTGTTCTCTCCATCTGTTTACTTTTTCTCCCTTCTCCACTAGCAATCTACCATTTTTATCTTTCACACCCCCACTGACTTCGTTGGCACCATGTCTAGCTCTCTTTACCTCCTTTCAGAACATTTTCTTACATTCCCTCCAATTTGCACTCAAATTCCTTCCAAATTCCTCATCTACTCTCTTCTTACTCTCTCTTACTAATCTTTTCACCTCTCTCCTCCTCTCTACATATAACTCTCTCGTCCGTCTCTCCGCTTCTTCGACGCCCCTGTTCCTCATCCACTCATTACATGCTTTCTTCTCTTGTGCCACAGCCTCTCTCACCTCTTCAGTCCACCAAACTGTTCCCTGAACCCCCTTTTGTCTTCTTTTCACCCCACACACCACCTCACATGCTGCACAGATTTCTTCTGTGAATATCTTCCACACACCTTCCACGTCCCCCATCTGCTCCAATCTATAATTACCCAATCGCTCCTCCACTTCCCCTTTATATTCTACCTTTATTCCATCCTCTTGTAACTTTTCTACCCTCCTTGTAAGAAATACTTGCTCCTGTCCTTCCCTTCTTCTCTTCCTCCATCTTGTTTGGATTCTGATTCTGGCCACCACCAAGTGGTGGTCAGAAAGTCCACTCCCCAACCTCTATATAATCTTGCATCCATTACACATCTTCTCATCCTTTCATCCACACACACATAGTCAATCATTGCCTTTCCGTTCATTCATTCCACCGTCCACCCTTCTCACCACTCGCCATGTATACCTATGGATCATTTTGTGCCTGAAGAGGTATAGATAACACCAACCCCCTCCCGGCACAAATGTCAACTAAAGCACTGCCATTCTCATCCATCTCTGCAGGCACACCCCACTCACCAACTACTCCATCCACCTTCACATTCCCTACTTTTCCATTCATATCTCCAATCAGAAACACTCTCTCATTCCTTTCAAACTTTTCCAAGCAGGCTTCCACATTTGTCCAGAACTCTGAGCTCTCACTCTACTTACCAAATCAGTAAAAACACAAAACAAAACCCATTGTTAAACCGGGCTTTGGCCATTGTTAGGCGGGGTATGGTGGTATTTCTACCTCCATCGTTAAGCCGGGGTATCACATCTAAGGGTATCATACATCGAGGTATTACTGTATGTTGATGTGTTGATGTATGGATATATATTGTCTATCACTGTGTATATACTTAATGTTGTATATAAATGAAGTAGTACTATTAATCTAATAGAGTAAATGTTCGACTCACTGATATTAACTGTGGTGGGAATATAGCAGAGTCGCGATTTAAGACAAAACGAAACAATGATCTTACAATAACACGGGCATTTAATTAACCCCATAATTACTTAATAGCATGGTAATACCACTCAACGGCACAAGAGAAACTGTGGGAAATGGGTGCGTTTAGGTATTGGAATTCCAGATACAACTCGTGTGTTATGCTTTTGTCAGTTACTGACTGGCTTCCTCAACCCGACCACACCCTCATGACCCCTGTCCCATACCACCTGCCACAGTCTGCCTCAGAGTTGTGTAGATGGTCTCTGTGATGAGTTTATTTGCTTATTTCCTTGCTCCTAATCTCCTCTCAGAACTCTAAGCATGTGGTTCCAAAGTAACTTTAGCTATGTCTAAACACCCTCAAAGTGCTATGAACACAAGAAAAGCATTTATTCTAAATGAAAATGCAAAATTGTTGGACCAAGTGGTGTGTGGTGTGGGAGCTTAAATGCAAAAGATCAGACAGATATGAGTCGCATGTGTTGACGATGTGGATAGTTTTCTTTGTTGGGAAAAAAAAGTTAATGACGAAAGAGCAGTAAAATTCATGTTTTCGCCTTTAGTGCAACGAGTGGGGGGGGGGGAGGAAAAAAAAAAAAAAGCTTTGTGCCCGATGTTTGTTATGAACTGACAGTCTTTGGTCGAGGAAATTTGGATTTTATGATATGTGAAGACACTACGTGTTGACATAATTAGGTAAGATAATTATAAGAGTTCAGTTCTTGTGAATTATACTGTCATACAAATTATACCGCTTGGCTGACTTGCTTATTATTCACGATTACTGCATTCACGTGTATCTGAGAAGTGAGAAATATGCAATCACTCCATGCTGAAAACTTCTTTATAGCTTTTTTTTTTTTTTTACTTTATTGTTGATGACTAATGGCTTTCAAAAATAGTTTCACATCGCATTTTTTTTTTTTTATGGGCGCCAAAAGTTATTCCTGGCAAAATATGTGTGATACTGTGTGGCCATTATTCACGTGTTGTTTGCGTCAAAAGCTTGATTGGCAATGAGGACTTTCATGAGGCATAGTGGCAATCATTGGCGACTAAAATTTTTATGGGGAGTATTAGGAGGTAAAACTAATCAGTTTGGTTATGTTACAGTGCAATATGTACTGATGTGTCCGGTTGGTGAGATCGTATCCAAACACACCATCTTGGTTGTCTAAACCCGCCGAGTCCCACCGACGTACAATGCATGTCACTACTTTTTTCTGCAGACGGACCCACCGACGTGCATCATATGTCACTCAATTGCAAGGCCCATCGTGTGCACATTTTTCAAGATTTGCGGGGGATTTTTGGTACGCATACGTGGGAAACCTTCCTGCGGGGAAACTGCCTGGCCGCACATGACCCCCCTTCCCCCCACACTCGGCAATTCACCTGTTAGCAGTAACCTG
The DNA here is from genome assembly GCA_018397915.1 of Birgus latro. Classification (NCBI taxonomy): domain Eukaryota; kingdom Metazoa; phylum Arthropoda; class Malacostraca; order Decapoda; family Coenobitidae; genus Birgus; species Birgus latro. Next base: position 15,803 of record JAGKTI010010632.1, read on the forward strand.
GCCAGAAAAGATATGTTGCCCCACGGTCTCTCCAATGACGAAATTCACGGTGAAAGTGATTCCTGAGATGAAGGACAAAGAAACAAAGAAGCTAGAGGGAGAAACAAACAGAAGTGATGAGGTGGTAATGTCATAAAGGAAGGTGCCATATGCTGGGGTTTTATCGCCTACATTATTGCGTGAAAACCAATACAGACTTGTACTACACATAAATTTGTACCAAATAAATAAATAAATACGTAATTTAAAGTGGCTTGAATTAGTTAACCCTTCCATAGTTCGTTTTCTTTAGGCAGGCAACCTGAGAAAGAAGGAAAACGTATGGCTGACTGACACCTGTACCAACATTTATAAGCTCAGGAGGGCGATTTCTCTACGAATTTTTGATGTTTCTCCCCAAAAGCGGAGGTTTGAGGGGAAAAAAAATGAAAATCGGTCGGGTTCTGAGGGTGTGTTAGGTAAAAAAAAAATCGGTCGGGACTGGATGGGTTAAGGCAGACATATTTATAATAATCTATCTATAATGTCAGACTAGGCAAACCACACTCACCGGCCTCACAATGTGACTGCCCAAGGTCCCCGGTTGCATACCACAGGAACCTTCTGATGATGTCATCACTCGTGACTTAGCAGGTGTCTGCGTGCGCACACACACTAACAACAATATGCACTAACACTCTCGTCCTCTGTTCTTGATTTGACAAAAGATTCCAAAGATGAAACTGGATGATCTATGTGCGTCTGATACACACTATGTATCCAATACATAGACTTTTGTGTGAGTACCATCAACACCCTATATGCACTATGTATCCAATACATGCTATCTATCTATCTATTGCCAGATGCCTTAATCCCACACGGGGTGGCCACAAACAAATCGCCTCCATGTCACTCTGTCCCCTGCCATTTCACTACCACGCTCCCAACTCACACCCCCCTCTCTCATATACCTCTCCACTCCATCCCTCCATCTCATCCTCGACCTCCCCCTCCCTCTCGCCCCCTCCACCTCACTCACATACACTCTCCTCGTCAGTCTTTCACTCTCCAATGCATACACTTTTGTTTAATTACTATCAAGACCCAGTCTGTGGCCACATACCGATATGTGATGTCTCTTGAAGTATTATAAACTTTCTAGTCTCGGCTGACTGCTGCACGCAGCTGCTCGGTCGAGGCACCTTTCTTGGTGAGACAATCAGCCAGTTGTTGTGATGCATCCACCCAAGATACTTCATCAATCTCCCCACGCTCCAACATGTCTTGTAATACAGCAATATCAATGCACAATCTCCTGTCTTCTACGCTCCTACAAGAGTAAAGGGCGTCCACCAGACTCTTGTTGTCGACAAAACACTTTATTTTGATCTCTCCACATCCAGAAACCTCACGCAATATGTTGGCGAGATATAAAGCAGTCTCAGCACATTCAAGCAATGCCAACGCCTCAGCAGATAAGGTAGATTTGATGACCCTCCTGATCTTTCTTGTCTGCCAGAATATAGGACATCTTGCCTCACTAGCATCTCGTAGGAAGATCACAAAACTTCCCTGAGATCCATTGCCTACAAGGTTGGCAAATGAGGCATCCGAAAACCACTCTATATGACAGTCTTCGATCGGCCCCATTCTTGGAATGTATAGCTTCATGTTGTCAGTCTTCACCCTTGAGATCATCTTATTGAGTCTAAGCAAATCCGCTACGGTAGCTCGGTTGCTATTCACACTCAACTCACACACGTCAAAGGCAATATCTGGCCGAGTGTGTGTGAAAATCCAACTGAGTTGCCCAATTAATGCTAGGTACTCCGTTTTCTCAGACTCGGACAGCTCCCCTGATTTTACTGCTGCACGATGTTTACTCAGCGTGACTGGTTTCAAAGATGAAGAATACTGGAAATGGTCGAGCGTTATGCTGCCATCAATGTTGGAGATGACATTGAGACCAATGTATTTGAAGGCTTTTGATTCTGAACTGCCGATGAGGAATATTCAACTCAAAAGGTTTATAATTTGCTGTTCGAACTCATGTGTACCGCCCTAAGGAAGTCGTCGACGTAGATGCATACAATGCCTTCAACTTTGCCACCATTGCTCCAAGAGAACAGTGCTGAATCCAGTGATGACACTTTAGCTCCGAGACTCAACAAATGTTCTTTTACGCGCAGATACCAATGCCTAGCAGCATCACAAAGGCCGTAAACAGTTTTCTTTAGTCTCCATAACTTACCATTTGCATATTCAGGTGGAGGACGTAAATGAACAACTCTCTCAATGTCGTTACCTTGCAAGTAGGCAGCTTTCACGTCCACAGTGTGGCAATCCCACTGGTTGGTGGAGGCCAAAGAAAGTGCCAAACGTACTGCTTCTTTTGAACAAGTAGGCGAGTCTTTTTGGAGATCCACTGTGTCTTCCTCAAATCCTCTGGCGACTAAGTGGGCCTTAACAATAGGCTTTCCATTTTTCAGTTTTTCCGTCACAACCCATTGAACCGTTATGGCACCTTGCCCAACATCGTCTACTTCCTCATACACATCATTATTCTGCCAGTTTGTAATTTCATTTTCCTTAGCGCATAATACAGCCTCAGAGTTGAAAAGAACAAGCATTTCTGCGTCATCATCAACCACTTCCCATTCGCTAAGATCTTTCTCCAAATCTATCCAATCAATGCTGCCGTCAGAGTCCCTCTTCAAATTATAGCAGTGTTTGTACTTTCCAGTGGCTTTACCTGCCCGACTCATAATCCTTCCAGACACCAACTCTCCACTTTCTGAATGTATTCCCTTTATACGTTGACCAACAGAAACTTTGGGAGGCTGATTAATCGGAACAGAAGCTGTGGGAGGCTCATCAATTGGAACCACACCATCTTCCGACTCGTCATCTGGTGGATAGTCATTCAACACTTGCGGAGGATTGTCATTAGGCTTCTCTGGACAATACTGTTCTTCTCATCACTGCTGACACCACTTTCAACTGTAGTAACTTGCTCTGGCGCACACGCTAGACGACATACGTGCACTCGCACGTAGACACCGCCGTGTCTCACCAGAATTTGTCTCCCAGCTCTGTCTATTACAATTCCGGGACCGTGCCACTCATGACTGTCATTTCTTTTGTAGAAGACTCCATTTCGGATGTAGTTTGTCACTCGAATGTACGTTGTGCCGCAGAGCCCTAGCCAAATGTTCATCTGATTCGGTCCTTATAAACTCTTGTCTAGCTAAATGAAGAGCGTTCAAGTTGTCTCTCACAATTTTCGATGGTGATGTAGGTTCCAAGGCTGGAGGATCATTTGCGTGCACATTAGGCAGGCCAGGGTTTTGACCAAAAACAAGTGGGTTAGGAGAAAAGCCTGCGTAGTTGGTGAGAGCATTTCTTGCCGATACTGCCCATGCCAAGACCACATCCAATTCACACTGGCTATCAGCCATTATCTTCCTAACAATGTCACCAATGACTGCATTCTGATGCTCACAGACTCCGTTGCTCCAAGAACTCTCTGCAGACGTTGTCATGATCTTGATATTGAAGGCCTCTCCCAATGCTCACATTTCCGCATTGTTGAATTCACAGCCATTGTCTGTAAGAATTTTTCTAGGTGCGCCTAACACAACAATCCAGCTCTGAAATATTCCTTTGATAATGGAGGGCGCACACTTATCCGCGATTACTCTCGCATTACAATACCTGGTCGCCAAATCAACAAGGACTAAGAAATAATGCCTTCCCCAAGCTTTTAAATCCATGGCTATGGCTTCGTTAAACTTAGATGCCATGGGCAAACTGACTACGGGTTGGGGTTTGGCTTTCTTAAATCTGCAACAGACTGTACAAGCATCAGATACAGCCTTGATAGCCCGCTCCAGTTTTGAACTTTTAATTCCCGCATCTGTGATCAGTTTAATTAATTTTGCTGATGTTGGGTGTCCAAATTGCCTGTGAAGCTTCAAAGCGGTTTTTTCTACATCACCCCCAAGAGATGCCAACATGATTGTTTCACAAAATTCACGACCTAATCATAAAGAAATTGGAAGCAAGTAATGGCCTGAAGATGATGACTTCAAATCAATGATTGTTCCAAAAATTTTGACCTTGTCAGTTCCAAGGTTAATCAACATTTTTGCTTTTTTCATGGAACGTCTACTCAACAGCAAGGGAATATTGCAGTCCACAACATCAGTCACGATGGTTGCACGCATATTTCCAATGTAGCAGGGCAGAGCAACACGTTTGAGGGAAGAAACTGTGACACCATCAGCAAAAGAAAACGTTGAGGATGACGCTTCTTCTCTTATAGTTTCACGTTCGTAATCAGTGAGCTCACTTAGACAGCAACTGATCCATTCAACTCCACATACAGTTGTAGAACACCCTGTGTCTAGAAGAGCACATCCCTTAGATTCTTCTACTAGAGTCTGTAACTTACCTCTACTAGTGGCATCATCCGCATAGCCCATAAATAACGACAGATGCACTGTTTCAGAATTTTCTTCTTGACTGCCGTCGTTTTTGTCTACATTCAGACAGTCACCCGCCCTGTGAAATCTAGAATCACATACGAAACACCTCGATACCTTTCTGTCAGACCCAAGTGGGTTCTGCCTCCTGCAGGTGGATGAGCGTTGGGGAATTCTAGCAGATACGGTTGAACATTTGCCACTACCACGACGTCAATCACGTACTGCACCACCCCGCAACATTCTCCGTCCTCGTTAAGTACATAAAACGTTTCCTCACCCTCAACTTCGTCACTCCAAAATACTGGTTCGCCTTTCACCTCCCGGGCGGACACCGATGCCTCGTTCTGCCTGCCAATTTCACCAGCAAAAATACGATTCAGGGCAGATTTCATGTTTTCATAAGTCACCTCAGTTATCGCGGACATCACTAGTTGTTGCTCACTGTCTGAAAGTTTGCATGCAGCTAAGAGCGTAAAAGTCATCACAGAATTTGGCAGTTCCATGTCCTGCTTTGTAAATTTGAAATAAACATGCTCAAATTCTGTCACGAACTATCGAATGTTCATATCACCGGCTCTTCTGAAGATGTACAACTCATAAAATGCTGGAAACCGTAGACGTCCTTTGTCCACGAGAAATAAACCGTCTAATTTTTTCAGCAAGGTCTGAACACCATCCTTCTGTTTCAGAATATCCGCATCAATCTCTGAAGACGCCACCCTCGCTCTTCCAGACAATGACAGGTGAATAGCTAAGGCTTGTTTTTCTTTAGCCAAGTCCGTCAGTTCACACCAAATGTCGATGTCTTTTTTCCAGCTCTCATAAGCAGAATCATTTTCAAGTTTTGGAGGCCACTTGGTCGAACACGACGCCATTTTTCGAACCACGCTCAGCTACCAGTGTCAGACTAGGAAAACCACACTCACCGCCCTCACAACGTGAACTGCCCAAGGTCCTCGGTTGCATACCACAGGAACCTTCCGATGACGTCATCACTCATGACTTAGCAGGTGTGTGCACGTGCACACACACTACCAACAATATGCACTAACATATATTTTTAATGAAAAATATAAGGCTCCTAGAACTTAACCCCTATTTTACATGTACTGTAAAAATATGTCACATTTTAGCGTGAATTTGATTTTGAGCGAGGCTCTGCATAATCTATCTCGTGTTGTATGAAGACTCTACTGTACTGATAAGGAGCTGATGATGATGTTGGCTGTTGGAGGAGGGATGGTCAGATGATTAGCAAATGTTGCATTATTGTTGTCAGTGCCAATCTTTTCCACTGCGTTGTAGGTACCTACGTGTCAGGCACTTGGACTGACTGAGGTGTTATGATGCTCTTAGTAAATGATGACACTGCTGAGTTGCTGCCTCACTCTGGTAGTTTTGGTGGAGAAGATAGTGGTGGTGGTAATGATGGAGAAGGTGGAGGTCGTGGTGGAGAGTGATGGAGGTTTCAAGGAGGGAGAAATGTGTTGATGCTACATCACCATGCTAGGTCAACACTATTGGCAAAGTACAGATGCACTTCCTCCTTTCTCATTTTCCTTGTTCATTTCTTCTTCTTAACTTGCAGTGTTTGATTTTCCTTACTTGTTGAGATTAACTTGTAGGCTTGTAGAGTTGTCCATAGATGTAGTTTATCGTTGCTGTTGTTTCTTGTAAATCGTGGAGTTGTGGCTGAGGTGGTTAGGAGCGATTAGAAGCAAAGTTAAGTTGCGTTGATGCTCCACCAGCTCTTGCTCTCTGCTTTGCTTGTTTGTTTGTTTCTTGTTCCTTGTGATTGCTTGAAGTTGCCAGATTGGATGTAGTCAATGAATGTAGATTGTTTTGACTGTAATTTGTTCATTGATTGTTGACTGACACATTAATCGGCTTTGTTTATCGCTGTTGTTTACTGTTGTAGCAGTTCATGAGTCATCTGTTGCATATAAACTTGTTAGGCGTGGTTTTACTGTAGTTCGTTTTATATACTGCTCGCCACCAATATCAATGAATGTAATTTATCACAGTTGGTTCAATCCCACCACTGCCACCAATGTCAAGAGACAAAGATTATCGTAGTTTACCGCTGTATAAACTCGTAAGGCGTAGTTTGATTGTAGTTCAGTTCGTTGTTACCTCTCGCCACCAATGTTAATAAAAACAGCTGAGGGGTTAAATTGGACAGAGAAGGTTATCTGGTTGTATTGTTGATGGGTGTGGCACAGGGAGAGAGAGTAATGTAGGAGATGTCAGTGTAAGCCTTCTCTGTTCCGTTATCCTCTTCATATTTTAAGTGGGGTGATGAAATTGGTAGATTGGGATCGATGTTTATTGTGAGACAGCTGCTTGAATAAATATAAGAGTCTGGCATGACCTGTGTATGGTTAGTAGCAGTTTGTGCTAGCTGTGGTCCTCTTACTTTACTCTCACTCTCCTACTCCCTGTTGTTCTCTGGGAATCTCTCTCCTTCTCTAACTTTCTCTCCTGGCTGTCTCTGGTTCTTTCTCCGGCTCTAACCTTCCTACGTGTGATATCGGACATATATCCCCCTCTAGCAACAAAATCTCATCCCTTTTCTGTCCAACTCTCTAATGCAAGAGTTAACCGTTACTCCCAGTCCTTCATTTGTGCAACTGGTCAACTCTGGAACTGTCTCCCTCTGTCTGTATTCCCTGCTTCCTATGACCTCCAATCTTTCAAACGCAGTGTGTCCAGGAATCTCGAAGTGAGTGGATCTTGAATTTGGCTCTCTTTTGTGTTGTTTTTACTTTTTCTTGGAAGGAGCAGTATGTGGGCCCACCTTTGGTTCCTTCTTCCTTGCATAAAAAAAAAAAAAAGCTTCCGGCTAAAGTGTGTGTATGCATACGTATATGCGTATGTGCGTGTGTTGGTCATGTTCCGCGCACATGATCAGAGGTGTCCGGCATTCTTGATTAGTCTAAGCTAGGGGATGTGTAGTTGTCTCTTCCAGGAGAGCTTCAGACATAACTACCTGTTTTACATATTGTTACCTATAGCTATATACACTAGTTACATACCTTACTTACATATAATATTGTGTCATAACATATTATGCCTACAACAGTACCTACAGTGATTAGGGACCTGACATCCCCTAGTGATAGAAAGTACCTCCCCAGAGTTGGACCAGGGTCCTTCCCACAGGAAGGTGCAAGGAAATATAAGGAGGCTTGGAGTGGACATTGCAGCTGTTCCACTCCACCAAGGGTGCACGGCACCACCATGTGTGGGCTCCTCATCAGTGAGTAAGAGCAAGGTAATGAGAAGGAACAGCAGAAGGGGGATATGACGAACATCAGAATGAGGTAATGAGGAAGAAGTGCAGAAGGGAATATGACACTCATCATCATGAGGTAATGAGGAGGAACAGTAGACGAGGATATGACAAACTTCAGAATGAGGTAATGTGGAAAAATGGCAGAATTTGATAAGACAAACATGGAAGTGAGTTAAAGAGGTGGATTAGTATTAAGCCAGTCTCTTTCTTCCCACTTTGAACATCTTCATCACATGATGTAACCTTTGTATTTTCAATACAATCTTTCATCACTTTACATGTGTTACAAGGTATGCAAAACCAATTTCTTATTTAACCTTTGTATTTTCTATACAATCTTTCATCACTTTAAATGAGTTACAAGGTATGCAAAACCAATTTCTTGCTCTCCCTGATTACTTTTCCTCTCCATTACACTCAGTCCTGCAGGTTACATTCGAACGACCTCATTCCTGTTCTCTATCTATGAACAGTAAACATATTGAATTTTTGGCATTTTAAAAAGAAAGGCAGTGTCATTTGCTTGAACTAGTTAACTTTCTCCAGTTGATGGTCAGTCATGTTGCAGCTGAACATATAACTTGTAACTGGCACAAATAACACAAATTCAGCTTCTTTTACCCCTTTCTTAACTCTCTCAGTCCAATACAGCATGCTTTTAAACTCTGTTCTGGCTACTGGCATGACTAACTTTTGAGATGAATTTAATTCTTTTAACCACTCTCATATTTCAACTAATTCACTCATATTTACTGGCCAATAAATACAGAAAAGGCTCAGCTCTATAATGAAGCGGTGTTTTGTGAAGCTGGTCTCTAAATGATGATGAGTTTGAACACAGGCATGCTTGTGGGTACACATGGAGTTTAGCAGATCTGCATCCAAGTGTAGATTTCTCTTCCACTGCTTTCTATTTAGTGACTATGGACATTAAAAATGGTGGTGGCTATGTCTCATTTGGAGCTGCCACTTACTACTGTTACATTAATCGATTACTGAATTAAAACTACAATCAATTACTCACAAAATCAACCACATAAACATAGCTTCATGAGCTTCATTAGTTTTATATAATAGCTACAATCAATTTCAGTATGACTGTTTTTGGACTTCTTTCTCTTTTCTTACTGGAAAGTTCCACATTCACAGATGCTAAGTTGGAAATTTCAATGAATGGATTATTACCTCCCAATAGTCTGGTCTCAATATAGGAATATTCATTATGTGATACAGCACTAGAACGATGATTCAAAAGTTATATCCTCTTATAGCATAACTTTAAAAAATGGTCGCGACGTTGCTAGAATATTTTCAGCGGCTGCCTCTGAATCTTGTCCTGATGCAGCAATGCACGCAAGCCAACAGTCTGCTGTCAGAGGTGTGATGGTTGCCCAGTGTTTACATTCGCTGTAAATTTTTGCCTTTTGTTCTATTTTGTGCATGCAAAGCCACTGAAACACCACTGTTATTGCCAAAAAACAGTGCATGTGCTTAACAAACAAAGCAGCATGCAATAGTAAGTGAAGTGAGACCTTTCTGTATGTGAAATACTGAAGCTTGTGACCTGGAAATCACGTCAACCTTACGTACCAGCTTCCCCAGTCAGCTGATGATCAGGCCTCCAGTCAGGTGACTGAGGCAAGAGGAGCATCTAGTGTTTAAATTCACTGTGATCATCAGCCTTTTGTTGAAATACCACTGCTAGTGCCAAATAACAGTGCAAGTGCTTAATAAATAGTGCAGTGTGCAATATTATGTGAAGTTATATCTGGTATCTTTTTGTGTGTGAAATACGGAAAATTGTCACCTGGAAGTCGTGTCAGCCTTATGTATCCAGCTTCCCCCTCCAGCCAGGTGAATGAAGCAAGATGGCTACCCAGTGTTTACATTTGCTGTGATTGTCTGTCTTTCATTCCTTTTTGTGCATTAATCCCTAAACGCGGGGTTGTGTGAAGCGGTCCTGGCACTTCCACCCGGTGGTAATTCGCACTCTGACTTAATTCTTTAAAATATTGGCCAAAACTAGCCTGAATGATATAAATAGCACTCAGGATTCTCCTACAATTTTTCATATATATTTATATTTTGAAGGTCCCGGCTACTTAAAAAGACAGAGGCACCCAACTGACGGCCCACGGCTCGAGCCATCGCAACCAAGCGTCATGAAAGTGACGGCCCGCGGTTAAGTGATTAAAGGCCATTGAAATACCATCGCTATCGTCAAATAACAGTGGAAGCGCTTAACAAATACATAGTGCAGTGTGTGATACTAAGTGAAATGATACCTTTTTGTGTGGATTGATCATTCTGGCCCTCCTGCTGTCCCCCTGCTTTTTTTTTTGGGGGGGGGGGAGACCCTTGTGATGACTGGGACGGTCTAGGACAAACTTCAGGTGTGTGGCAGTTTTTTTTTTTTTTTTGGGGGGGGGGGAAATTTTTAGGTTTTGCAGTTGAACTCACCCTCCCTAACCCCGCTGAGCTCATGTTATATTGACCTTTCTATAGGTCTTCATTTGACAACCCCAAGACCTGACTGTATTATAATCATTATTTATCCCATTTACACAAATTATATACATTTTACTTACAACTACCTGTGACATCAAATGCAGTTGCAATTTATTTCGTGTTTTTTATATGGGACCATTATCCAACAAAGGTGCAAGTTCTTGGGTTTCAAAACCACTTATACAGCCCACCCTGTGGCAGGGGTGGGGGACACAATCTGGCCGCACTGTGGGGTGGTACTACTACTTTGCGGCCAGGTTGTGTTAGGAAGAATTCCGCCACTGTATTCCCTGCGTGTCGTAAAAGGCGACTAAAAGGGGCAGGGTGAGGGGACTGGGACCCCCTCCTCTGTTTTTAGGGTGAGGAGACTGTAGCACCAGTCGAGCAGGGCAGTACTCCCAGGGAGGATGGAAAGTTGATGACAGGGAGAGCTGGAGCTCCCATTTCATCAGCCCTCAGGACTTGTTCCTGACCATCCTCCTTTGCTGAACTTTTTCAGTGTCTCAGTTACACAGAGAGTAGACCAGCATGCTCTCCTATACAAGTTTCTCTAACTGTCAACACCAAACTACATACAGGCTACACACTACACTTCCTTTTCAAAATTCAAAATGGCGTACAAAAATCATGCCTCGGAGTCACCAGGGGGGGGACCATAAATGTCCCCACCATCCGCCCCTCTCCCGGTGACGACTCAAAGAGCTGCCTGGAACCACCGTCTGACTCACTCCTTCTTCATTTCTGTAACATTCGCGGCCTTTCCTCTAACTTTCACGCTGTTGAGCACCACCTCTTCTCCTCTAAACCTCACCTTCTCTTTCTCACTGAGACTCAGCTGTCTGAGGCAACTGACAGCAAACCCTTTTCTGTTTCCTCCTACTTTCTCTATTCTCATTTCAAAGCCAAAGGTGCCTGTTGCGTATACGTACGCAACGATCTATCTTGCTCTCGTGTTCCTGAACTTGATTCTTCTGAATTCTCTACTCTCTGGCTTCGGCTTTCCTGTCATTCTCTGACTAAATATATCTGTGCTGTTTACTTATCTCCTAATTCTACTGACTATCAAAAATTCTTTGACTATCTTACTTCTACAATCTATCAAAAATTCTTTGACTATCTTACTTCTACAATGGAACACATTCTATCCATTTCTCCTTTCTCTGAAATCTCCATTCTAGGAGATTTCAATGTTCACCACCACCTTTGGCTCTCCTCTCCTTTAACTGATCCACCTGGTGAACAAGCCTACATCTTTTCTATCCTCAATGACCTAGAGCAGCTTGTACAGCACCCTACCCGTATCCCTGACCGACTTGGAGAGTGTTCCAACATACCTGACCTTTTCCTAACAACTAATCCTTCTGCTTACACTGTTCATCTTTTCTCTCCGTTGGGCTCCTCCGATCACAATCTTATTACCTTAACATGTCCAATCGCTCCAGTACGGCCTGTGGACCCTCCAAAGAAACGCCGCCTGTGGCACTTTGGAGCTGCAGATTGGGAGGCCCTCAGGCAGTACTTCTTTGATTTTCCATGGAATGATTATTGCTTCCATGGCCGGGAGCCATTTGAGTGTGCCTTGCGCATTACGGAGTTTATTCTCTCAGGCATAGAAGCATACATTCCTTTCTCATATCCTCTGACTAATGCAAGAAAGCCTTGGTTTAATCACGCTTGTTCTAATGCTGTCCGCAACAAGGAGAGGGCCTATAAGAGGTACCGGAGCCAACTCACCCCTGAATCACACCTTTTATATATTTCTGCCCGGAATCATGCTAAGTCTGTTCTTCGCTCTGCCAAAAACAATTTCATCCGTGCTAAATGTTCCCAACTTTCCAACTCGAATTCTTCTCGCTCCTTCTGGCACCTTGCCAAAAACCTTTCTAACAACTTTACCTCATCATCCTTCCCTCCTCTTTTCTACTCTGATGGCTCTGTAGCTATTTCTTCTACTGATAAAGCAGATCTCTTTGCTCAGACTTTCTCCTCCAATTCCACCTTAGA
>JAGKTI010010633.1:0-28076 GCA_018397915.1 Birgus latro
ATAGGCTGTGAAAAGGTGATTTGCTCAGTAATAATCATGTCTCTTCCTTACGTTCATTATGTAGTCAGCTAGAGAACACCCCTGCCTTACTCACCTCAAAATCATCATTTTTGGGTTAAAATTCAATTAATTCATGCTCTGTGCCAATTATTAATGTGAATGGGGTCTTAATTAAGTGCTATGCATGTCCGGTAGGGAGGTAGGTAGGTGGTTTTCTGATTTAGGTTAGGTTAGGTAAGGGTCAAGAATGACCGGTGCAGCTGGTGAAAAGTGAACACCTTTGCCATACCTAACTCTTTTTCTGGTAACAATTTATTTATTTGATGCTTTCTATCCCATATTTTAGTGCATAAGATATGAGAAATGATGATTTTCATAGTGATAGCCACATCCGATACTTACTTACACTAAGCTGCCAACTCGTGAACAGCCCTGCTTTACTCACCTCAAATTCATCATTTTTGGGTTAAAATTCGATTAATTCAAGCTTTGTACCAATTATTTATGTGAATGGGGTCTTAATTAAGTGCTATGCATGTCCGGAAGGAGGTAGGTAGGTGGTTTTCTGATTTAGGTTAGGTTAGGGTCAAGAATGACCGGTGCTGTTGGTGAACACCTTTGCCATACCTATCTCTTTTTCTGGTAACAATTTATTTATTTGATGCTTTGTATCCCATATTTTAATGCATAAGATGTGAGAAATGATGATTTTCATAGTGATTGCCATGTCCGATACTTATTTACACTAAGCTGCCAACTTATGAACATCTATGCCTTACTTACCTCAAAATCATAATTGTTGGGTTAAAATTCAATGAATTCATGCTTTGTGTCCATTATTTAATGCATATGGTGTGAGAAAGGGTGATTTTCATAGTGATTTCCATGTCTGATAGTTACTTACACTTGCTGGCAAGTTGTGAGCACCTATGCCTTACTCACCTCTAAATCATAAATTTTTGGTTAAAATTCAGTTAATTCATGCTTTGTGTGCATTATTTACATGAAAGGGGACTTAAATAAGTGCTATGCATGTCCGGTAGGGAGGTAGATAGGTGGTTTTCTGATTTAGGTTAGGTTAGGTTAGGGTCATGAATGACCAGTGCTGGAGCTTCAGGGCCACTATCCAGACAAGACCACTGTCCGGACATGCCTTTGGCTCTATTACGTCGGATAGTGGAGGGATTACTTTGGAATCATCACTCAAGTTTCGTAAAGAATTACCTTTTCCCTTTTATAATAATTTATTCATTCATTCATCTAATCCTATGTTACCCCATGAGGAGCATAGGAGCCCAGGGCTAGGGAAGTTGGTCCTGACATTTAAAATGAGTGACCAGCCTCACTCATCCCTGAGTAGTATTACATGAGTAATAAACCCCAACCCCCATTTGGATATAAACCTGAATGGGCTCACTCTGACTGGAGCACCTTAATTACCCACAAAATCACCAGGTACCATATTTTGGTTACTGTATATGGTTACCACCCAGCAGAGTAAACATCTTGGTGTATAGGAAACCATTTGGCTTGTCACTCAGTGCAGAGTTGCCCATAGGCGGAACGAAGAGCAAAGAATGAAGAAGAGAAAGATGGAAGAAGGAGGAAGGAAAGAAGGAAGGAAGAGAGAGGAAAGGACAGTCACCCGAGAGCAGCACTACTGAGTGAGTGGATGGTGAGTGTCCCCACCTATACCTACTAAATACATGCTTACATGATGCTATAGTTTAAGTACCAGAAACACATATGGGTATGATCAGATTAATAGAAAGTGATGAACAAAGCACAACACAACAGATTCTCAAATTTGGACACCATTTTGGTACTGCAGAAACCTAGCAAAAATTAAGTCGACCAAATTCAAATGGACCTCCAATGGAGAAAAGTAAGGTAAGTTAGTGCTATGGGTGACCAGTGACAATACAAACAAATTAAGATTTTCTTCTGCTTAATCTTCTCATCTTACTCTTTCATTTAAACATGAAAACAATCTGAACAAAATTATAGCATACAATTCCCACTACTTCCCTTCCAACATACTGTACAGCATTACCAAACGAATAACTGCTGTATTTCGCAGCATATGACACATTTTTTTCCCCCTAAAAAATACACTCAAATCTCCCCATGCATCTTCAAGTACGAATGCCATGGAGCTGGAAGAGGGTTAGCTCTGGCTCTATTAAAAAACAGCCATACAGTAAAACCTTGATATAACGGACTTCAGTAGACCGGAATTCGCTTTTATCGGACTCGAGGAGCTACCGGACTAAACCCCTATATATCGGAAAAAGTCCGATATAGCCAGAAAGCAGTCCAGACTGCCTGACAACTTCAGCTATGTTCACCACAATAAGACAAGTAAAAGACATGTTTTCCAGTGCATAGTGCAGTATTATTATACCATTTGATTAATGTAGTGAAGGTATAACACAGTACAATACTGCAATGGTGGTGAAAACTACCGATGCAATCCGGACTAATGTCTGATATATCGGAAAAAGTCCGGATTAGCAGGGGTAAGTCCAGATGTCGCTTTTATTGGAAAATCGCATATTTCGGACTGGCCTGAGCCACAATTAGTCCATTATAGTGAGGTCTTACTGTATATGCAGGTAGGTATCCTATAAATTGCCTGTCACTGGGGGAGGGAGAGAAAAAGAAGCTAAAACTGTTGATAAATTGTGGAAAAGAAGATGCACTTGAATATTTACTCAGAAAATATAGGAAAGATTTCAAGAACTGAAACAACTCTTGTGCTTACATACTGCCACTTGGTATCTTCTGGTGTATATAATGCTGACAGGAAGTCCTCAATCCAGGAATGGATTTTTAGGATGAAAGAGTGTAACTTTTTATTAGCCTTTTATTTTTGTGATTTTATACTCACTCTGCATGAATAATGTTGATACTTAACATTCAATCAAGTGACTTTTGGACAAACCCAACACAGTACAGTATTCACATACCAAGTGCTGCCATCTGGTGTTTGCTGGTTAACTGTTTCACTTTGTTTTGTTTATAAGGGCTCAAACACGCTTGCACACATCGGCTTTGGTCAGCTAATGGCAGCTCTCCATGCTGCTCAATGTCTGGCACCCTCCCTAAGACAAAGTCCGTTATCCCTCAGGTCACACTCTATGACCTCGTACAAGGTCTTTTTCAGACTGCATCTCACAACCTTACCCCCAACATTCACAACTCTTACTTTCTGCACTCAGTTATCATCCCCCATCCTCTCCAAATGCCCAAACCATCTCAATCTACCTCTCCTCATCACAAGACCAATACAATCCAGTCCCATCCTTCCTCTTAACTATACCATCACAGACCTAGACCCCCCAGGCCTAGCATTCATGGACACACTGCATATCCAAATCATTGCATTTGAGCCTGCAAATATCCTCTTCCGTAAGTTTACTGCCCAGCCTTAATACCATACAGCATTACACTCATAACACATGATGCACACAAAGTAGCAGGTGTGGAGAAAATGGATGAGGAATGCCCAGGAATTACAACAGGTACTCGTATGGGCAGTGATTAAAGAGTTACAGGAATGGACCTCGGAACAGGAAAGGAAGATTATGGTGTTGAAAAATGAGTTAGAGAGCATCTGCTTACACAGTGCTGACCAAGAGAGAGGTAACAGTGTTAAAAGTGAGCAATGAAACAGGCACAAATGAAATAAAACAGCTCAAGGGATAATACGAGGCTGGAAGAGGAAAGGGACAGGATGAAAATGAAACTAGAGAAGTATGAATAAAAACAAGGATGCATGATGAACACATTAGGGAAATCAAGGAAGTGCACAAGGGGTGGAGGAAAATTCAGTGAAAAGGAAAAATAAATCTGAAGGAGATTTTAAAACTGCAGAGAAAGGAAAACTAGGAAAAGGTGGAGATGGAAGTGGTTAAGGTACTGAAAAGTAGTAAATCTCTAGTCAGGGATGTAGCAGATAAGAAAAAAAGTGTGATAATCTCAGGATTGAAAGAAAAACCCATGCCAATGAGAGCAGGGAACAAGAAGAACTGAGAAGGGCTAAAGTGACATTATCAGTAGTTAGGGCATGGCCACACTGAACACAACAAGCAGAGAGGCAGCATCGAGCAATGAGAGGCGAGGTGAGTGTCAACGTGATGCCTGTCCAAATAGGAAGCGGCAGCCTCGCGCGTGACAGATAGTCAGAAGCTGTTCATTGGTGCAGACATGTCATTGTCCAAGCCAAGGCCAATAAGACTACCAGGTCTTCTTACCCAGTGGTACTATGTAGATGTGGTGATACCACGGTGTGGTGGACTGACACCTCCCATTTTTATCTCTGCTACCCCCACTTACCCCCAGCCTCTGCCTCAGTCACCTCTCTTGTGACAGATATCGAAGAGAGGTAGAGGCAGACAAACCATGATGCCAATCTTCCCCGCCCCCCCAGAACCATGTCAGCTTTTATAGTTATTACCAGATGGGAGTGAAAGGGGTAGTGGAGTTAGCTAAATTATAATGAAAATGATGTAATGGTTATGAAGAGTTAATGTAACTCTTCATATGCTCTCACCATACTATCATCTCCCTTCAATTCCTTAAACAATCATGCATTCCATGTTTTAATATAAACAACTAGAGCATGGAAGCTGAAGATGGGGTATATAATTTGTCTCATTAACCTGCCCTGTACTGACCACTTTTTTACCCAACCCACCCCCAGAACCCGACCGATTTTTTATGTCTTTTTTTGGCTCAAATCTCAGCTTTTGATGAGAAACATTGAAAATTCAGCGAGGAAGCGCTCACCAGAAGTTGAAAATTTCCTAAACAAGTGAGAGGTCCCTTACCTGGCTAACGATTTCTATGATGCCACACTCCAAAGAAGATGCTCCCTATGCGAGGGAAACTTAACCAAAACCACACAGCCTCGTAGATATTTATTTATTTGGTACGAATTTATAAGTGGTATAAGAGTATATTGCTTTTCACACAATAACATAGGCAATATAAGCATTGTTCCCTCACCAAACACATACAACATACTGCACCTACCTTGGCAATGTTACCTCCTCATTACTTCTGTTCATTACTAACTCCGGTGCCATGTAATCTTTGCCCTCAACATCAGGAATCACTTTCGCCTTGAATTTCGTCATTGGAGAGACCATGGTGGTACGTGTCTTTACTGGCCAGGTAGGTGCAGTTGCAAGAAAATGGCGAACCCCCCAAGGGAGGTGGGGGGTTGCACAAGGTCAGGCAGTGTCACCACCTGGCTGGGGGTAGAGGAAGGTCTCCCACATATGCCTACCAAAAATCACCCATGAATATTTAAAAAAGTACAAACGACAGGCCTTTCAACTGCATGACGTACAATGCATGTCAGGGGGTCTCAGCATGAAAAAAAAGTTGTGACGTGCATCGTACGTAGGGGGGGAGGAGGTGGGTTAAACAGAGACCTGAGAGAAATGGAGAAAGATAGGAGGGAAAGGGGGTAGAAGAAGGAAAAGTGGGGGGATAGTTGTTAAACACTTCCAGAATACTGAACACCCCAAATCAATTTAATCTTACTGTGTGGAAATACCTACTACAATGCACTTTAGTTCGAACAGCAAAGGTGATTCCTAAGTTTTATTGCCCTGACATGGGCAGGACATGAAACAATTACAAGCATACCCCAGTTTAATGATGAAATTGGTTAAGTAAAAACTCATCGTTAGGCGGAATATCGTATCTCAGGGTAGATTTAACATGTAAAGTATAGGGAAGTGTTTTTGAGCCTGGGTTTCCCCCAACCAAGTCCTAAACCCACTCAAATGAGTCCAAAAAAAGTTTAAAGCCAATCTAAATGGCCTAACTGCTGTAAAAGAAGCTTACCTAAGCCTACAACCAGTGCCCGTCTCGCTTGTACCCAGTCAAGGTCATTGAAGAATGCGATCTCTGACTCGTAATCACTCTCATTAGGGAAGAAGCAGCAGCAATGTATACAATCCCACCATCAGATGGTCCCGGGACAATAAAATAAACATCTATTATGCATAATAAAAATGTATGAATGACACACAATCATTCAAGGTGCAAAGTATTGTGACGGAGAATTGCTGATGTTTTGACGGGGAATTCTCGACAGGGAATGCAATTAATGCTGCGATCAGGATAACCTTTTCAACAGTTTCTCTTTATGTCATTTTTGTTACTATTCTGGTTGCTGAGCTCCTTTATTTTCTTCTCTCTTATTTTCCAACATTTATTTAGAAACTCCTATCTTCAAAGCATTTGCCCTTGAACCCGAATGTAAACACATGATTTATCAATTGATGATGTGATCAGGCAGGCCCCTCTTTATGTTGTTTTAGCTACTATTCTCGTTGCTGAGTTCCTTTATTTCCTTCTCTCTTATTTTCCAATATTTATTTAGAAATTCCTTTGTATTTTCAAAGCGTTTTTCCTTGAACAGCCCAAATGTAAACACAGGATTTATTGACGTCACAGTTTTCATCAATGAATGAAATATTTACTCTCCAAGGTTTTCATAATTATTAATATTTATTTGAAATTATTATTATGAGTCACCTAGTTGTTCATACCGTTTTGTACCTCATCTGGTGGGCGAGAATCCATACCTCAAATGACAGTGTTCACTCCACCTATGACCAAAACATTAATCTCTAAAAAAACATTAATCAAAGTCTAAAAATAGCTTATAAATCAAAAACACAAAATTTAAGTCTAACAAATCATCAAAATAGTTTTTTTAAAAATCAAAACCCATCGCAAAACCAGGGGTAGGGCTATGATAAGCGGGATAGAGTGGTATTTCTACCCCCATCACTATTTCGGGATATCGCATCTAGGGGTATTGTAAATTGGGGTTTACCTGTATTATTGAGAAATATGAACATTAGAAACTCACTTGACCAGTTACTCTTTTTTGTCAAATTTGGCTAAATGATAGCACGATCAAGTGATTTTTCATTATACAGTATTTAAATGTTATACTGTACTCCACAAATATATACATGCACAGCAATGCACAATAATGCTATCACAGAACATATGAAACAATTTATCACTGTTTACCGCTGTCTGGAAACCTCTTCTGAGGTGTGCCCACTCAGTGATGGTGTGCGCAAGCTGGACACAAATTTGCCCTTGTTGGACAAGACCTGGTCGTCTTATTGGCCATGGTCCAAGTTATGAAGCCTGGGGATGTCACAAGGCAGTGCACAACATTTTGGAACATGCTGCATCGCGCAGCAACAAGCATGGAGGATAAGCAGAGCAACAAACCTCTCCGCTCATTCAGTGTGGCCACCCACATGGTATTTATTGAGTTTTATCGCGTCGCCTCATCCCTCCCCACTCAAGTCTCCCCACTTGTCGTGTCAGGTGTGGCCATACCCTTATGGAGAGTGACAACAAAGCTCAAGAAGAGACTGAAGAAGTGTTTAGGCTGTGAGGATACGAAAAGAGAGGGGTGCGGACACTGAAAGTCAAGTTTCGGTCATAGGGCACAGTAAATGACATTGTTAACAGGACATGGAAACTTGCCAATGAGGAAGGGTTCAAGGATGTTTGCATGAGGAGACGTGTAAATGAGGAAGAAAGAGCTACTATATACTGCAGGTGCTAGTCAAGGAAGCTAAGGAAAAGAATGACCAGAGAACAGAGGAAGAGAAAACTGAGTTCTATTGGAGAGTTATGGATCAGAAATTGAGGAAGTGGTACCGATGGAGAGGGGAGGGGAGAAAGATGGAATAAAACAACGCAAAAAGATTGAAAGTGGCATATGCTAACATAGATGGCTTAATCTCTGCAAGGATAGAAATCAATGATTTCTTGAGGGTAGATGAGCCAGATATTATGTGCTTTGTAGCGACCAAGTTAAGAGAGGATTTTTTTTTTTTTTTAATGCAAGGAAGAAGGAACCAACGGTCAGGGCCCACATACTGTTCCTTCAAAAAAAAAGTAAAAACAATACAAAAGAGAGCCAAATTCAAGATCCATTCATTTCGAGATGCCTGGATACACTGCATTTGAAAGACTGGAGATCATAGGAAGTAGGGAATACAGACAGAGGGAGACAGTTCCAGAGTTGACCAGTTGCATAAATGAAGGACTGGGAGTAACGGTTAACTCTTCCATTAGAGAGTTGGACAGAAAAAGGATGAGAGTTTGTTGCTAGACGGGTACTACGTGCCCGTCGTAGAGGTGGAGGGATGCAAGCAGACAGTTCAGAGGAACAGTGACCATTGAAGTAGCAATAGAAGAGAGATACAGAAGCAACAGTGCGGCGAAGAGACAAAGGTTGAAGGGAATCAGTAAGAGGAGAAGAGTTAATGAGACAAAAAGCCTTTGACTCCACCCTATTGAGAAGAGCTGCATGTAAGCAGCCTCCCCACACATGAGAGCTGTACTCCATACACGGGCGAAAAAAACCCATGTACAAGGTCAGCAACTGTGCACGGGTAAAGAAAGTTTGGAGTCGGCTTAGCACACCTAATCTCTTGGAAGCAAATTTCACAACATATGTAATGTGTTCTTTCCAAGACAAATCACGAGAGAATGAAACCCCAAGCATGTTCAAGGATGATGAAGGACTGAGCTGGACATTATTAAACATTAGTGGGTAATCGATAAGTGTACGAACTGAGTTTTTGATGCATTAAAAATAACAAGATTATTTTTACCCCAATCAGAGATACGAGCCAAGTCAGACATTAGGTGTGCCATAGCCTCATCCCTTGCTTGCTGAAGTAACTGCTGAGATGGACGTTGCAGAAATCGAATGGAAAGGTGAAGGGTGGAATCATCAGCATATGAGTGGATAGGGTTAGATGTACAGCTTAGAAGGTCATTGATGAATAAAAGGAAGAGAGTTGGTGATAGGACAGAGCCCTGAGGAACACCACTGTTGATAGGTCTAGGAGAAGAACAATGGCCGTCTACAACAGCAGCTATAGAATGACCAGAAAGGAAGCTAGAGATGAAAGCACAGATAGAAGGATAGAAACCGTAGGAAGGCAGTTTGGAAATCAAAGATTTATGCCAGACTCGATCGAAAGCCTTTGAGATGTCAAGTGCAATGGCAAAGCTTTCGCCAAAGTTCCGAAAGGAGGATAACCACGAGTCTGAAAGGCAGGTGAGAAGATCGCCAGTGGAGTGTCCCTGATGGAACCCATACTGACGATCAGAAAGAAGGTTATGACAGGAAAGATGTTTTAAAATTTTTCTGTTAAGAACTGATTCAAAAACTTTTGAGACATAGGATGTTAAAGCAATTGGATGATAGAGGGTTGGGAATGGTCACTCTTCTTTGGGACTGGCTGAATGAGAGCAAACTTCCAGCAAGAAGGAAAGGTACATGTTGACAGACAAAGGCGAAAGAGTTTATCTAGGCAGGGTGTAAGCACAGAAGCCCAGTTTTTGAGGACAACAGGAGGGACTCCATCAGGCCCATATGCCTTGTTAATACTGAGGCCAGCGATGGCAGAAAATACATCAGCTGAAGAAATTTTAATGCCAGTCATGAGGAAGGCTGAGGGGGGAAGTGATGGAGGAACAGCATCGGAATCGTCTAAGGTAGAACTGGAGGAGAAAGTCTGAGCGAAGAATCTGCTTTATCAGTAGAAGAAATAGCTACAGAGCTATCAGAGTAGAAAAGAGGAGGGAAGGATGATGAGGTAAAGTTGTTAGAAAGGTTTTTGGCAAGGTGCCAAAAGGAGTGAGAAGAATTCGAGTTGCAGAGTTGAGAACATTTAGCACGGATGAAATTATTTTTAGCAGAGCGAAGAACAGACTTAGCACGATTCCGGGCAGAAATATAAAAAAGATGCGATTCAGGGGTGGGTTGGCTCCGGTACCTTTTAAAGGCCCTCTCCTTGTTGCGGACAGAATTAGAACAAGCGTGATTAAACCAAGGCTTTCTTGCATTAGTCAGAGGATATAAGAAACGAATGTATGCTTCCATGCCCAAGAGAATAACCTCCGTAATGCGCAAGGTACACTCAGACGGCTCCCGGCCATGGAAGCAATAATCATTCCAAGGAAAATCAAAGAAGTACTGCCTGAGGGCCTCCCAATCTGCAGCTCCAACGTGCCAAAGGCGGAGTTTCTTTGGAGGGTCCACAGGCTGTACCAGAGTGATAGGACAGGTTAAGGTAATAAGGTTATGATCGGAGGAGCCCAACGGAGAGAAAAGATTAACAGGTAAGCAGAAGGATTAGTTGTTAGGAAAAGGTCAAGTATGTTGGAACTCTCTCCAAGGCGGTCAGGGACACGGGTAGGGTGCTGTACAAGCTGCTCTAGGTCATTAAGGATAGAAACGATGTAGGCATGTTCACCAAGTGGATCAGTGAAAGGAGAGGAGAGCCAAAGATGGTGGTGAACACTGAAATCTCCAAGAACAGAGATTTCAGAGAAAGGAGAAATGGATAGAATGTGTTCCATCGTAGAAGTAAGATAGTCAAAGAATTTTTGATAGTCAGTAGAATTAGGAGATAAGTAAACAGCACAGATATATTTAGTCAGAGAATGACAGGAGAGCCGAAGCCAAAGAGTAGAGAATTCAGAAGAATCAAGTTCAGGAACACGAGAGCAAGATAGATTGTTGCGTACATATACACAGCAGCCACATTTGGCTTTGAAATGAGAATAGAGAATGTAGGAGGATACAGAAAAGGGTTTGCTGTCAGTTGCCTCAGACAGCCGAGTCTCAGAGAGAAAGAGAAGGTGAGGTTTAGAGGAGAAGAGGTGGTGCTCAACAGAGCGAAAGTTAGAGGAAAGGCCGCGAATGTTACGGAAATGAAGAAGGAGTGAGTCAGACAGAGGTTCCAGGCAGCTCCATGAGTCGTCACTGGGAAAGGGGCGGATGGTGGGGGAATTTATGGTCTCCCCCTCCTGGGGACTCCGAGGCATGATTTACAGTCACCATTTTAACAAATTTTGAAAAGGAAGTGTAGTGTGTAGCGTGCATGTAGTTTGGTGTTGACAGTTAGAGAAACTTGTATTGGAGAGCATGCTGGCCTACTCTCTGTGTTACCGAGACACTGAAAAAGTTCAGCAAAGGGGGATGGTCAGGAACAAGTTCTGAGGGCTGATGAAACAGGAGCTCCAGCTCTCCCTGTCATCAGCTTTCCATCCACCTTGGGAGCACTGCCCTGCTCGACTGGGAGATGGTAAATACAAACTATGGAGAAGAAAAATAAGTGAAAAAATGGGAGGAGGAGTGATGATAGCAGCATAAATGTGGATAATGTGGAACTGGGAGAAGGCAGAGCTGAGGTGGTACATATGAAACTAGAAATCAGAGGGGAAAGTCAAGAGAGACATCTCAGTGGCATATGTCCCACCTAAGACAAGGCCAAGGAATGAGGCTGAATACCAAAAGATGCTGTCAGACATGGTTCAACACCTACGGAAAGTGACTGAGAAAAACAATATAATCTTGGAGGGTGACTTTAATTGTAAAGAGGTGAACTGGGAGGAGTGGGACTCAGGAGGTAGTGAAGATTTGTGGGGCAGTATACCGACGAACATAGCAATCAGTAATGTAATGATTCAGTGGTCTAAGAAGAGGCAAGATTTAGAGGTGATGACACACCAGCAAGACTAGATTTACTGCTAACCAAAGAATCTGATGTAACTGAATCATTGAAATATCTGTGTCTTACAGCAAAATATGATCATGAAGTGATTGAGTTTCAACTGATAGAAGGGAATGTGGTGCCAAGAGATGAGCTATACAGGCATGGAAGATACAACTTTAGGAAAACAAACTTTACAGGACTGAGGAGATTTTTCAAAGAAGCTAATTGGAGAGAATTCAGTGAAACAAGAGACACAGAAGAAGTGGGATCTTTCTAGGCTTTTACAACTCGGGTGTGGAAAAATATGTGCCAAGAGTAAGTGGAAGAGAGAACTGGAAAAAGGACTGGTTCAACAAAAGGTGTGTGATAGCAAAACGAGAGAGGGATGAGGCATGGAACAAATGGAGAAAAATTTTAACAACAGAACAAAGGAAAAATAAAAAAGAACTAGAAATGATTATACAAGAATCTGTAGAGAGGAAGAAAGAAGCTTTGAAAGAGGAGTACAGTAATTATTTTATAGGTCTGTCAATGGCAAATTGAAACACAAGGAAGGAATCAACAAGCTGAAAGCAAAGGAAAGTACTACAAAGAAACAGTAATGCAAGCTGAAATAATGAACAAAAGTTTCCAATTGGTTTTCACTAAAGAAAGTGATTTTGTGGAGGGGGAGGGAGAAACTAAAAATGTAGCGTTAAATGATAAAAAAGTGGAAGTGCTGGAAGTGTATAAACTACTGGAAACTCAAGATGTAAGGAAGGCCCCAGGGCCTGATGAGGTATCTAACTGGATACTAAAGGAATGCAGAGAACAACTGGCAGATAAGATTCATGGTTTAATGGTGTGTTCTCTGGAAGAAGGGAAAGTGCCTCAGGAATGGGAAAGGGCCAATGTGGTACCAATTAACCCCTAAACTGCAGGGTTGTGTGAGGCGGTCCTGGCACTTCCAGCCAGTGGCAATTCGTGCTCTGACTTATTTTTATAAAATATAGGCCCAAACTAGCCTGACTGATGTAAATAGCATTCAGGACTCTCCTACGTTTCTTCATAGATATTTATATTTTGAAGGCCCCAGCTAATTACAAAGAAAACAGAAGCACCCAACTGATGGCACATGGCTCAAGCCATCGCCACCGAGCATCACATTAAAAAAGGAGTGAATAAGGAAGAACCCCTCAATTACAGACCAGTGTCCCTGGCCAGCATGGTGGCAAAACTGTGCGAGAGAATCTTCAAAGACAGGTGGATAAAATATCTGGAGGAGATGAACATTTTGACGGAAAGTCAGTTTGGATTCGGATATGGAAGGTTGTGTGTTTCTAATTTGTTGTGCTTCTACTCAAGGGTGACTGACGTGCTAAAGAAGAGAGTTGGGTGGACTGTGTGTACTTAGACCTGGAGAAAGCCTTTGACAAGGTACCCTTAAGTGACTAATGTGGAAACTGGAGCACACAGGAGGACTGAAGGGGAACCTCTTGGAGTGGATGAGAATCTCCATCAGAGACTGAGAGATGAGGACAGTAATACAGGACAGGGTTTCAAGGGGGAGAGAAGTAACAAGTGGAGTCAGGCAGGGATTGGTGCTGGCGTCCATAATGTTTCTGATTTAAATAAATGATATGGTGGACGGAATGAATAGTTATGCAAGTCTGTTAGCAGACAATGCAAAGATCACGAGGAGAGTAGAAGATGACGAGGATTACAAAATGCTGCAAGATCTAATCAGAATTTACGACTGGAGCTGGATATGAGAAATGAAATTCAATGCAAATGCAAAATACAGGTGGCCCTCCACATTCGCGGGGGTTAGAGAACACAGACACCCACAAATGTGGAACTTCCGCGAATGTTAGGTGCTCCCTCCCGTAAATGCCTCTACAGCTGCAAATCACTCCCTGTGAGCAAGTGTGCACATACTGTACCTAACAAACCATATCTGGGACCTGAAAGCAACATAAAATATCACAAATGGTAACAAACCAACTGTATAAAAAACTTTACTAACAAATAAGTTTTGACTGGGTATGGCTATACTAAGTTAGGGTAAATACTCATTACGTACCTGGTGACTTCCACAGACTCCCGCGACTGACTGTGTCTCGCGAACATCCACATGAGTGTGGGCAAGTCATCAGCTACATATTTATCCCAATCTCTTACAACCATACCCATTAAATTTAGAGTTAACTCATCACTCTCCCTGAAGTTTTGGAGGACGAACTCTGATGACTTATGATGATGATGATGATGATGATGAACATGACATTGATGACAATGAAGATGATTAGCCATGTAGTTACCGATGACAAATGACTGGATGAGATGATGTGGAGTGTAACTGTATGGCATGAGGAGTCTACATGTGCATTGACTCCACCCCATCTCCTCTGCTAGCGTCATCACCGAGTAGTGGTGGATCATCGATATCGCCCTAAGAGGCAGGTGGAGAGGATGATGCGTTGTCAGAGTGAATTGGTTCAGGGTCACACATGGGTTGGGGTTCAGGCACAGACGCAGGCTGCTCAGCCTCAGGTGTGGTGGAGGAAGATGAGTGCGAGGAGGCGACAGCAGCAGCTCAACAGCAGGTCACAGTTTCTTTGAGAAGAACAATGTGATAGGCAACTGAGACCGCTTCCGCTTTATGTCGTCAAACAGTGTTTTATAGAGGATTACGCTCCTATGGCACTCATCCCCTTCAACGCCCTCACCATTGATGGGTCCATATCATAGAAGAATTGTTTGAGTTGTGAGGTCAACCTCATTGCCTCTCCCAGCTTTTCAAGGGTGAAGGCTTGCTGCTGCGGGGCATCATCAGGATTCTCCTCTGCATCCTCCTCCTCGCTTGTTGACCACACAAGCTCCACCAATTCTTCGTCGGTGAGGGCCACATCATGTTCTTCCACCAGCTCCCTCACCTCACCCTCTTCCATATCCTCAAACCCTTCACCAACTACAAGCCTTGCCAATTCCACCATCTACCTCACGGCCTGGTTCACCTGCTCCTGAAGAGCTAATCCAGCAAAATCTCGGATGCACTCCGGCCACAAAGCCCTCCAACAGCCATTAACTATCTCAAGGTGCACATCCTTCAGGCTCTCCTGCACCACTATGAGGCAGTCAGTGATGGTGAACCTCTTCCAATAGTCAACGACACTCAAGTCACAGAGCCTCTGCACTGACCTCCTCATGTAATATCCCTTGAAGGCAGCTATTACACCCTGGTCAAAAGGATGTACCAGGGGGGTTGTGTTTGGTGGCAAAAACACAACCTCCACATCCTCACATATACCCTAGAGTGACTCTGGGTGACCTGGAACACTGTCCAGGATCAGGAGGAATTTGTCAGGGAGGCCCTTCTCCTGAAGGTAGGACTGCACCTCCGTCAGAGGACAGTGGTGGAACTAGTTCAGAGAAATGCTGCTGGTGGTCCACGCTTTTTTTAATGAGCATCCAGAACATTGGTAGGAGGTTTTTCTTATGTCGCTTCTGCTCTGAGATCTGTCGACATATAAGTAAGTCCAGGCTTGATCATGTGGCCAGCAGCATTGGTACACAATCAGTAAGGTGCAGCAGTCCTTAGCTGCCTTGAACCAAGGAGCCCTTTATTCCCCTTCCGAGATCAAGGTCCTAACAGGCATTTTTTTCCAATAAAGGCCTGTCTCATGAACAATCCACACCTGCTCAGGCCTATATCATTTCTCCTCTATCATCTTTTTCACTGCTTCAGGGAATGCTGCTGCTGCCACATGGTCGGCCGATGCAGATTCCCCTGTCACCTTCAGATTGTGCAGGGAGAACAGTCTCTTGAATTTATCGAACCAGCCTTTGCTGGCTGTGAACTCAGGATGGGTGGTTGCGGCTGGTCCAGGGACTGCGCTGGTGCTTGGGGAGTCGCAGTCAAGACTGGGTCATCACGTTGTATAACGACTTAGCCTTTAACTGAATCGCATTACTGTCTACAGGATTTCCATTCCTGCTCTAGTCATTTATCCACACAAGCAATGCATTCTCCATCTTAGATATACGACAATTGCTTGGCTGAAAGTGGGACAGTGGATGCCTGTGCCACCCGGATTTTTGCCTAATTTTTCTTTATGGATCTCACTGTGCTCTCGTTCACATTAAAAAAAATTCTAACCGCAGCATTGCTCATACCTTCCCTACACTTGTCCAGCAATTTCACCTTCTCCTCCAAGCTCATCACTTTCTCTGTGCATTCAGGGGTGCGCTCACCACTAGGGGATGCAGGATGCTTTGGGCCCATGTTTACGGGACAACACACTTACACATGGGACAAAGTTATGACAAGTAAATCGCATAATCAGGCGCTAATTCGCTCATTTAATAGCACAGCAATGCACTTGTCACCTTTGAACACGTGACAGCACAATTACTGGGCACAATAACGAGATTATGGGAGGTTTGGCATGGCAGCGTAGAGGCTGCAAAGCGACTGCGACAGTGGCAGGACACAGACTGAGGAAGAGACAGAGCAGCGTGGGAGTGCGATGGTTTGGTGTGGGCCTGGTTTGGCATGAAATGACCCGCGAGCATCCTCACTGCTACACTTTGCAGCTGCAAATGGAATCTTGGCTCCACAGAGGGGCAATCCACGAATCTGCGAGGCCCGCGAAAGTTGAATCTGAGAATGTGGAGGATCACCTGTATGGAAATGGGTAAAAGTACTAAGAGGCCATCAACTGAATTACTCAATGGGAAAAGAGCCGATCACTAAAGTGAGAGAAGAGAAGCACCTGGGAGTGTTAGTCCAGGATAATGTGTCACCTGAAAAACACATTAACAAGATTGCCCAGGAGCCATATAAGCTCTTGACAAACACATGAGTGGCATTTCAATACATTAACAAGGAGATGATGAAAAAATTGATAGTGGCTATGATCTGCCCCAGTTTAGAATATGTGACAGTGGAGTGGTCCCAACAAAAAAAAAGAAAGATATAAACAAGATCAAGGGAATACAAAGAGTTGCAACCAAGATGGTCCCCAGCCTGGCAGATCTATCATACATGGAAAAACCAGAAAAGCTGGGTCTGCTTTCCTTAGAAAAAAAGAAGGGAGAGGGGTGATATGATTGCAGTGTTCACTGTTCTGGGCCATAAAGGGAGTAGACAAAACTGACAGAGAAGATCTGTTTGTATGAGATGGAGGAGCAACAAGAGGACATGGAAAGAATTTGGAAAAGACAAGTTGCTTGAAGGATATCAAGAAATACAGTTTTCCACAGAGATGCACTGACCTGTGGAATAGCCTGGAAAAAGAGATCGTCCAGTCCAAACACTTAAATGAGTGTAAAGCAAAGGCATCTCTAAAGCTACCCCAATCACACCGTAATTCAGTCCCCTCCCAGCACAAGTGGGAGGCTAAGAAATGGTAGAGGTGGCAGGGGTCAGGTGGCTGCCAGTAGCAGCAAATGAACTGGATTACTTGAAATTAAAAATCATCGTTACTACCTCTCCCATTTCCCGAGGAAGAATGGCAGTGTAACTCACCCAATTCCTGTGTGCCTTCGTCACACACTGGGCACCACTGAAAATGGACTGAACTTCAAGCACTGGCAGGAAACACAAGACAGCAATATCTGTCATCTGATGTCTCCCAAACACCAGCTTCATGATGGACATAAATGTACTCCAAGGTTTAGGACCAAGAAAAGAATCATATGTATAAATATATATAGGATGTCCCATAAGACTGGAATAATTGGACAAAATGCTAAAATGGCTAGCAACCACAAATGGTGTTCAATGTGTCCATTGTAATGACTGATAGCTAATGTGATAACCCAGCCAGCAATTACATGGCCAATGGTGTCAACAGTGATGGGGCTACATTAGGGTTGTGCTTGAAAGATTTTTTTTTTTTAATGTTCGTACCCCTTAAAAATGTCCCACTTCAGCTAAAAAAAATTGCAAAAAAGTTTGAACCTTCTAGTTTAATATTTACATGTAGCTTAATCATCACACAGAATATAAAAATAACAAATTCGTTGACAAAAATGCAGAAAAAAATTTTGTACAATTTTCTTACCGTTATGCAACATGCTTAAATGCTTAAGCTGATATTTATGTTCATCAACAGTGTGTCACATACAACAGATGCTTGATTCAATGAACACTGATATAGCAGAAGTTTTTTTCTGTTACTCCTCCCCCCCCATTTAAAGGAAAATTTCCATAAAATTGAGAATAACCCGTACAGGAAGTCCAGTTCCAAAAATCATCGAATAACTGGAAAAAGTTCCACAAATAGAGCGTGTCATCGAGCCCATGGTGGACAGCTTCCCTGGCCTGCGGTGCGGTGTTGCCACACCTCCCCGCTAACCCACCTGAGGGTGGCAATGGTGGGGAGTGGGTGACGTAACGCAGCCCATGCAGTACTCACGTGATCACCCTACTGTTAGCAATAGCTAAGCATGTGTGTGGCTTTCCCTTCGTATTGCGGCATTATTTGATTGTTTTCAGAGAACTAAAGCTTTCAAGATGGGAAGTTGTTGAGAGCCGTGAAGAGTATGTATGAGGGTGTAAAGACTGCAGTACGTGTGGATGGTGAACTGAGTGAAATTTTGCCATTTGGAGGTTGTATTGAAACAAGGATGTTGTATTGAAACAAGGATGTGTCATGTCTCCATGGCTGTTCAATCTGTATATGGATGGGGTTATAAAAGAGGTACAGGGCAGTGGATGTTGGAGCGGCCCTAGCGAGAGAGGGCAGTGTTTGGAAACTAACTGTACTGTTGTTTGCAGATGATGCACTGTTGTTATGTGAAGACAAAAGGGAGCTGCAAGGCTTGGTAGATGAGTTTGGGAGTGTGTAAGAAACAGAATGTAAAGGTGAATGTAGGGAAGAGTAAAGTGATGGTCTTCAAGAGAAGTGAAATCAGTGAATGTACAGTGACAGTGGATGGGGAGGATATGGAGAATGTGAGTGCATTTAAGTACTTGGGTAGTGTGATGAGTAAGGATGGAAGTTTAGAGGATGAAGTGCTAGAAAGGGTGCAGCAGGGAAGAAAGGTTGCTGGTTCCTTGAAAGCAGTGATAAGAAAAAGGGAAGTGAGCATGGAAGTGAAAAAGCTGCTACATGACAGTATTGTGATACCAACTCTAACATATGGAAGTGAAGTTTGGACCCTGCAGGAGGGACAGAAGTCAAGAGTGAGAGCAATGGAAATGAGTTATATGAGAGGAGCATGTGGAGTCACATGGAGAGACAGACTGTCAAATAAGGCAGTGAAGGAGCATTGTGGTGTGGATGTGGATGTGATAGGAAGCATTAGGAGAAACACATTAAGGTGGTTTGACCATGTGGAGAGGATGGAGAGTGAGAGCCTGACGAGAAGAGTGTATACGAGTGAGGTGGAGGCCAAGGATGAGATGGAGGGATGGAGTGGAGAGGTATGTGAGAGAGGAGGGTGTGAGCTGGGAGCAGGGCAGTGAAATGGCAGGGAACAGAGCGACATGGAGGCGATTTGTTTGTGGCCACCCCTTATGGGACTGAGGTGTCTGGCAATAGATAGATAGATAGCCTAAGGCTCAGGAAAGGAGGGGGAGGGCGAGGCTTTCTCTTGCCAAGAAATTGGAAACAACTGAGAGGATGGAGCACGGAGGAAGCCCAGGGGCGGTGATGAAAGAGTATGATATACAGAAAACCCAAGTGTATGACCTAAGCAAACAAAGATGAAATTAAGAAACTGAAACTGCAACCAGAGGTGGGTGCTAATGTTAGCAATAAATCTTAAATGCTGGAAAGGCAGTCTCTGAAAAAACTGAAGTCTGAAAAATCAGATGAAGTGGTATACAGCTGGTATGAGCAGGAAAGAACTAAGGGCTTGCCTGTACATGGGCCTGAGATAAGGAGTGCTGCACTGAGGTTGCTGAGAAACTTGGAATTGAGGACTTCGTGGCTAGTGATGGGTGGATAACAAGAATTTGTAGGTGACTGACATTACACAGAAGAATTGTGGGCGAGAAGTGAAGTGCTGACTCTGAAAGTGCTCGGCCTTTCGTTGAGGAACTAAAGAAGATTAAAAGAGAGACAGGCCTTCAAGACTGGCAAATTTATAATGCTGATGAAACAGGGCTTTTTTGGAAAGCCCTATCTAACACCACACATGCCGAGAAAAGCCAGTAGCGTGCCAGGCTACAAGCAGAACAAATCATGGGTGTCTGTGCTGTTGTGCGCAAATGCTGATGCTTCAAACCGACTGAGGCCAATGGTGGTGGGCAATGCAGAGCAACCACGTGCAATGAGGCCCATCATGGATTGTTTGCCTGTGAACTATGATAGCAATGCCAAGGCTTGGTTTACAGGCATGATAACCGAGTCTCGGCTTTTTTACTGCTTTGTGCCCTCAGTCAAGGGGTACCAGATGAGAGAGCACAATGTGCGGACAGGCAAGGTTAGGACTTTGTTGCTGCTGGGCCAGACCCCAGACCATCCCTCAGAGGAAGTGTTGACCACCAATGATGGGAAAATCAAGGCCATGTTCCTTCCTGACAACACAAATTCCATCTTACAGCCCATGGACCAGGGAATCATCAACACCTTCAAGTGGCACTACAGAAGGCTGATGCTGGATGACATTCTGGTGGTAGAGATGGAGCCAGAGGAAGGACAGGACACCAGAGGGCAGCGCAGTGTTGAGGCATGGAAGAAATATAACATGCATGACAGAGCCAGAGGAAGGACAGGACACCAGAGGGCAGCGCAGTGTTGGAGCATGGAAGAAATATAACATGCATGACACTGTGCTGAACATCAGGAAGGCATGGGACCTTCTGGCCACCAGGACACTTATTCATGGGTGGAATGTGATATTAAGCCAGAGCGAGCACATGCACCAGCAACAGAAGCAGGCAGCAGATTTTCAGTGCTTTACTGCAGAAAAGTGCAGGAAGGGCTTCACCGAGCAGGCAAGGCTGAAGTGGGCATAAAGGACATCCATGAATGGATGGATATGGATGCTGGTGACCCTGGCAACCATATCCAGTCCAAACAGGAAACTGTGGCGGGAGTGACTGCAGAGAAGGCACTGGCTGAGGAGGAAGTGCAAGAGTCTACTAGCAAGGTCAGACTATCCCAAGCCAGTGATAATGTTAACACACTTCTGGATCTCCTCATCAACAGCAATCATGAGGATCTCCAACTGTTTTACCCTCACCTGAGGGAAATGAGGATCCAGAGGGAGATGTATGCCCTAAAGCAGACCAAGATCTACGACTTCTTCAAGCCACCACTACCACGTAAACCTAAGTAAAGGAAGGACAGTTGCATATCAGATATTTCTTTGCCATTCACCTCTAGCCTCCCCTCAACTGAATCTGATGTCTCTGTGCCCTCAACCTCTGCTCAAGGGACACCTACACCATCACCAACACCATCTCTGATGCTCCCCAGCCCCTCTATCACCTCAGTATCACCTCTAGCGCTGATGGATGATGGCTCTGACAGTGGTTAAACCACCTCCAGGCCTGACACAGGTTTGAGGAGGCCAGTATGGCTACCTGTGTCAGGCATATTTCTGCAATAAGTGCAGAACCCCTGCTTTTGGAGGTAAGTCTTACTGTATTTCACTATCCCTATTTACTATACTACAGTACTGTATTTGGTACATTATTACTCTCACCTTATTCTTTATGTGTGCCTATTTCATTACTAAGTAAGTACTGTATGTATCACTGTTATCAGGTACATAATAATGCATTTAAGTGTGGGTATTAATTTTGGGCTCAGACTGCTGTATGTAACACTGAGAGTTGGCTGCTAGATTTGGGTGCGCATTGACAGGAACTCGGCCTGACTGTTGACTTCAGGGATTGAGTGGAAAGTTTCTCAACATACTATACAGGAAAATTTTCCTTTATGTGGAGCCTTGGTTACGGAACTCGATTTTGTGGATAATTCGAGAAAGCAGAACAGGGGTTGGCTGAAATAGTTTGTTAAATTGAGCATCTACTGTACATGTCTTAAAGGATGTAGAAATGCAACAAAATCAGTGTAGTCCACAGGGTCCAATCAATGTCTGTTTCCTTCTGTCTGGATAAAGCTGCCAGTGCTGCTCAATGATTTGTAATAAGAACTGAAGTTGTGACTCAACTTTTGTCACAGGGTCACTGTACAATATTCTTGAATCAGAGCAATGCCACATTCAGCATGATAATTCACCACTTTGATGGTGCGGATAGACTTTGCAGCTTCCTGGAAGTCGTCCCATGTCTGGATCAACTTCGAGAAATACATCTGGAAGCTCCATAATTTCAAACAGAGTCATGCTCTTGACTGAGATGAAATCTTCAAGGGTCTGGTTCCTGAATAATTTATATTGACAACGCTTTGTTCTGTATGACCCTAGTCGACTTCTTCATCCTTTTTCATGGTAGTCGTCATCAGCCACCGCGTTGATATACTTACTTGGCTGTCAAATAGGGCCAGTCCAACTACCTGTAGTTCTGGGAAGAGGTACCACAAGTAATTACAAAACTTTTGTGCTGTAGCCTTTGATATTGCTGGGCTGAATGTAGTGCAAATCAGAAATGAAGGCTTGGGTAATGGCTTCCCTAGCAGCCAATGCTCCATCCAACGACTTCCTGCTGTTGAAATCACTTCTGAATTGCACCACAATCAATTCAGCAATATCAAAGCCTACAGCACTCAGTGGGTTAGAGCGCTCCGCTCTGGCCGTAGGGTCGGAGGATCGAATCCACCCAAGGGTCATTGGTAGACATCAGGAAGGGCATCTGGTCATAAAAAATGCTACACGCTCCAATCCAAAAAGGCCGACGCATGCAAGCATGTTGTAGCCTTCAAAAACGAAACGAAATGACAGCGCAGAAGTTTTCTAATCACTTATGGTACCTGTCACCTGAAATAACTGAATTGGCCCTATTCGACAGGCAAGCAAGTACTTCAACAACGAAGCTGATGGTGAGCACCATGAAAAAGGATGAGGAAACTGACCAAGGTCATACAAAATGAATCATTGCCAACTTAAATTCATTCAGGGGCCAGACCCTTGAAGCTTGTCTCTGTCAAGTTGATGGTTCTGTTAGAAATGATGGAGTTTCCGAACACATTTCTCAAAGTTGATCACGAAATCTGGGAGATACAAGAAGACTTCCAAGAAGCTGCAGACTGTCCATGCCATCAACGTGGTGAATGATCATGCTTAACATGGTGGTGCTCTGATTCAAGAGTACTGTAGTGTTGCCTCTTGACAAAAGATGAGTTACAAATTCAGTTAGGACAAATCACTGAGCAGAACTGGCAGCTTCATCCAAACAGCAGGAGATAGACACTGACTGGACTCTGTGGACTACACTGATTCTGTTGCATTTCTCCATCCTTTAAGACATGTATGTGACAAACTGTTGATGAACATAAATATCAACTTAAGCAATTAAGCATGTTACATAACAATAAGAAAACTGTACACAATTTGTTTCTGCATTTTTGTTAACAAGTTGCTATTTGTGTACTCTTTATGGTGACTGAGCTACCTATAAATATTAAACAAAAAGGTTCAAACTTTTTGCAGATGTTTTTAGCTGAAGTGGTGACTTTACACTCCTCTTCTGTCTT
Organism: Birgus latro; assembly: GCA_018397915.1. NCBI lineage: Eukaryota > Metazoa > Arthropoda > Malacostraca > Decapoda > Coenobitidae > Birgus > Birgus latro. The sequence goes on from JAGKTI010010633.1 coordinate 23,165, forward strand.
TCTTTCCTTCATTCTTTCCTCTTCCTTCTGCCTATAGGTGACTCTGCACTGAGTGACAAGCCAAATGGTTTCCTGTACACCAGAAAACCATTTACTGAGCTGGGTGGTAACCATATAACCAAATTTTGGCATCTGGTGGTTTACTGGGTAATTAAGCCGCTCCAATCAGATTGAGCCTATGTTCATTTATATCCAAGAGGTGGGTGAGGTTCACTGCTCACATTGTGCCACTCAGGGATAAGTGAGGCAGGTCACTCTCATCTTAAATGTCAGGACCAACTTGCCTAGCCCTGGGTTCCTACGCTCCTCATGGGGCAACGTAGGACTGGATGATGGATGGAACAGTTTTAAGGGTTAAGACCTATAAAAAAAAAAAAAAAAAAAAAAAAAAAAAAAAACACCCTAGTGCTACTTAAATAATGATATAATCCAGTCAGTAATTGCACAGCCAATGGTATCAGCCATGATGATGCTACATGCATTAATGATAAGCAAAGGTGTAGAACTGAATTTTCTATGCACAGACCAATGCCTTCAAGTGATCCCAGATATGTCACCACTGCCGATATCTATGGCTATGTGACTGCTGACTGGATATCTCCTCAGCATTTGTATATCAGTCACTTGGTGAACACAATGAACACAGTCTGTTAATGCAAGCCATTTACAGTATTTAGCCCAATGATTCCAGACTTATGGGACCCTAGCCATCCTCGGATGTAAACCCACATGGACACACCTGGTTCCAGCACCTTAACCCGATAAAATACTGAGAATCTCTTTGATTATATGGTTACAACCTAATGCAATACAATATATGGTTTCTGGGTTATAAGAAACAATATGCTCTGTCATTCAGTGTGCAGTTACATGAAGGGTAGCACTACACCAAGTACATGGCAACTGGTAAACTGCTTCACCACTCACCCTCCCCAAGTGTAGATGGTCTTGTGTGGAGAACTAGCCTGAATATGGATGGTCCACAGTAAAGCAGCACTACCAACAGCACTAGCACCAATAGCACCAGCTTCCGGTACCTGTTGGAGCACTCACATTACCAATACACTCCCTTTACCCACACCCACCCTGCCACTGGTGCTGGATGGTGATGTAACTGCAGTACTGTACTATGGCACTGGTGATGGAAGAAGTAATTACAGAGAAATGGCTAGCACACTATAAGAAAATGAAAAGTCCTGGTATAGTCAACTGCAGCAGTGTGAATGAATTTAAAGTAAAGTTCTTTTCACCAACCACTATGAAAACCAATGCATCAGAGTGAATATAAAACTAGTCACTGAGAAGCAGTAACAACCTCAATACAGAACTATATTATTCCAGTAAACAAAACACAACAAAAGCTTTGCATAAAGAAAAAATGAGAGTAACAGATGCCTAGTTTTATAGATACAGGAGTGTACAGAAAAGTACAGTTATACCCCGGTTTAGTGATGCAACTGGTTAGGAAAAAACCCATCCCTAGGCGGAGTATCGTATCTTGTGGTAGATTTAACATGTTAAGTACTGTATAGGGATGTATTTTTGAGCCTTGGATTTTCCCCCCAACCAAGTCCTAAACCCACCCGAGTGAGCCGTAAAACAAGTTCCTAGCTAACCTAAACCCCCAAATAGCTTTAAAACAAGCTAAACTAAGCCTAAAGGCAGTTTATAACTCATCTAAACCCCAAAATAAAATCTAAAACTCGTCAAATAAAAGTCCGGAAAAAATCAAACTTAGTAAACTGTACCCCAAAATAACACTGTTCACCCCACCTATGACTAAAACACATTAATCAAAGTCTAAAAACAGTTTATAAATCAATCTAAACACAAAATTTAAGTCTAAAATATCATCAAAATCAGTAACAGAAAAAAAGAAAAAAAAAATCAAAACCCATTGTTAACCCCGAAATTACTACCAGGACCGATCAATCCTTTTCAGGATTATGCTGCATGCCGAATGTGATCAATGGAGAAGCCTTTGTAAAAAAAAAAAAATGCAGACATTAGGCTTCGGCCCAATTGTGACATATATTGATGCAAACCAATAAGAATTAAGTCCTGAGTAGGGAGGGAGGAGGATCCAGGCCCCAACCCATGGTGGGGGGAGGGGGTGATTCCCCCACCACCCTCTTGACACCTTCCTCTACCCCAATACCTTTGTGCTCTCTCCCCCTCCCTTGCCTCTGACCACCACCTACTGCCTCCCTCCCTCTCCCTTGCCTCTGACTGCCTGCTGCTGCCTACCTCCCCCACCCCCACCATCCTCCATCATGCCACCATGGTTTGCCCCCCCCTCTCCTCCCCCTCCATGTCTCCCTGGGGAAGGTTATATCCCCTCCACCCACCCTCCACACCCTTGTACTCCCTCTCTGCCTGTCCTCTTGTCTTGTGGTGTCTGTCTCCCACCTCTATACCCCTGTACCACCCCTCCAGGCCTCTCCTCACCCCACCCCCAACCCCTGAAGTATGCCGTCTGCTTACCTCTCCCTTCCCCTCTGCCTAGAGCATTATACATCACTGTTAATATTCATATCGCATGTTTTCATTCAATACATTATTGTTTGTATACAGTAATTGCCCCCGCTACCTAGTGGCGGACTTTGGGGGGAGGCTTCACTGGGGTTCCGCCGTCATAGATCATGGGTCCGGGGCAAGATGGGGCTCGAACCTGTGCTAGAGGGTACAGGGCATTGCGGTTCCCAGGCTGCCGCTTCCGCTCAATAGAGAGGGGCACGAACCTGGGAGTAGCGCCCCAGGAGGCTGCCCTATCACTGGGTGTATAATGGCGGGGCAGTTCCAGTGCCAAGCAGTGTGAATGAATTTAAATTGGAGGGTGTCCCTGCAGCTGTCCTGGAAGGGGGCCCCAAGGCCACTACCACAGCCACTGGTAAGCTGGTGGGCTAGGGGTCCCAGATCCATTGCCTGGACCTGGGTCTGTGCAATGGGTCGGGCCTTTGGAATGTTTACCCCCCTTTATCTTACCGACTATGACTATGAACAAAAACAAGCACCAAAGCAAGCCTGAGGACAGCAAATCACCCAGGGGGTTTAGGGTGGGTTCGTGGAATGTGGGTAGTTTGAGAGGAAGAGCAGGGGAAGTTGTTGAGGCATTCAGTAGGAGGAGGGTGGATGTGGCATGTTTGCAGGAAGTCCAGTACAGGGGTGGATCAGCCAGAAAGATTGTTGGGAAGGATTGCTACTATAACTTGTTTTGGCAGGGGGGAACTGACGGATATGGGGGTGTGGGTGTGTTAGTAGCAGAGAAATGGGTGGAATATATCATGAATGTTATGAGAGTAAGTGATAGGATATTAGTAGTGAAAATTTTGGTCGGGCAGAGGTTGGTTTCAGTTATATCGGCACATGCTCCACAGGTAGGATTGTATGACGCAGAGAAGGATAGATTTTGGGATGATTTAATACATGTAGTGAGTGGTGTGGGTGATGATGAGGTAGTGGTTCTGGGAGGGGATTTAAATGGTCATGTGGGTGAAGCAGCTCAAGGTTATGAAGGAGTCCATGGACGATGTGTGTATGGTGTGAGGAATGCGGAAGGGGAAAGAATACTCGAGTTTCGGGAGGCTATGGACATGATTGTGTGCAACACACATTTTAGGAAAAGAATCAGCCGGTTGATTATGTATGAGTCTGGGGGAATTAGTAGTCAGATAGATTATTTTCTGGTCAGGAGGGTTGATAGGAGATTAGTGAGGGATGTTAAAGTTATAGGAAGCGAGGAGTGTGTGCAGCAGCACAAACTGTTGATTTGTGACATGGTGCTTAAGGATCGACAGATGAGAAGGAGGACATATGTACCTAGGAGGAAAACATGGAAGCTGGGAAACCAATCACTAAGGGATGCCTTTTATAGTGAGATGAGGAGAGTGGTGGCTGAACAGGAAGCCGTAGATAGAGGCGTTAATGGACAGTATAGAGCCCTTAAGAACAACCTCTTGAGAGTTACTGATACAATATGCGGCTGGACAAGAGGCCCACCAAGACATAAAGTAACTTGGTGGGGGGATGAGGGTGTAGAAGCTGCAGTTAAAGAGAAAAGAAGGCTTTTCTGGGAATGAAAGAATGGTGGTAACAGGGAGGAGTACTTGGCTGCCAAGCGCAGGGCTAGAAGAGAGGTATACAGGGCGAAGTCTGAGTCACAGAGACTTTTACTTGATAATCTAAATCATGGAGAAAGGAAAAATATGATTTTTAGGGTGGCAAATCAGGTGAAGAGGGATAATCGGGACATTGTAGGTGGGCAGTGTGTGAAGAATGATGAAGGAAGGGTAGTGGTGAACAGTGAGGATATTAAAGATGCATGGAGAGAGCATTATAGCCGATTGTTGAATGAGGAGTTTGATTGGGATAGAGAAGGTTTCGAGCCCGCTGATCCAGTGTTTGGCCCTTGGCCTTTGATTGACGCTGCTACTGCGAGTGAGGCAATAGGCAGGATGCGGGTGGGGAAGGCGGCAGGTGTGTCTGGGTTGACTGCCGAAATGTTGAAGGCCTCAGGAGATACTGGGGTGAGGTTAGTCACTGACCTGATAAATAGGATTATATATGAGTGTGTTGTCCCAGATGACTGGCTGAGGAGTGTAATTGTAAATGTGTACAAGGGAAAGGGTGATGCCCTGGAAAGGGGAAATTACAGAGGAATAAGGCTTTTAGATCAGATAATGAAAGTAATGGAGAGAGTTCTAGAAGGTATGATTAGAGAAAGAGTGAATATAGATGAGATGCAGTTTGGGTTTATGCCAGGCAGGGGGACCACTGATGTCATATTCATTGTTCGACAGCTTCAGGAAAAATATATTGGAAAGAAAAGGGAATTGTATTTTGTTTTTGTTGATTTGGAAAAGGCCTTTGACAGAGTCCCTAGAGAGGTGGTGAAGTGGGCAATGAGAAAGCT